>CM067556.1:37055012-37291201 GCA_034509755.1 Anisodus tanguticus
TTAAGAAGAGTACTCTCATTGATCAAAAATAGCTTCTTTCATAGCTTCTATAGCTTCTTTTACTTGATCAAAAAACAAAAAGAGTACTCTCATTCTTAAACTGTAGTCCTTGGTCAATTTCTATAGAGCACGCTGGAAGATCTTAAGAAGCCTCTTTTGGAGTCGTTGCAAAATCTTAAGAGGCTTCATATGGGCGTCTCTTTGAATGTGTGATTCAACTTGGTCTGCTACTTCTTGTGCTAGATCATTGACCTTTTTTTGCAAATCCTTCATTAGTTCATCATTAGATTTAGTATCAACAAACTCTAGCAGAGAGCTAAGTTTCTTGTAGAGTGATTCCAAATGTTCTTTGTCATGAAGGTCTAATCTGGATAGTGAAATAAGGTGTATTGTTCCTACCAGATATGTTACAGTAGCATAAGCCTCCATTGTTCACGTTTGCCATACAACACTTGGGAATGAAGGAAAATTTGTAGAAAGTTGTCACTGAAAAATGGACAAGTTCGACAACTACTGCTAAGTATATAAAGAGTTGGTCAGTAATTTTGCTGAAGTTAGCTTCTAAACAGTTGTTAACTTTAATGAAGTTTCCTAGAGGTGGGCACTCACTGTTTCTTGGTTTTGATTTGTTTATGTTAAAAACTGAAGACTTGAGAATCCTTAAGGTTTTAACTTTGAATATCAAAGATGAAGCTTTTCCTGCAATAGTCATTGGCGCATTGTGAATGTGGACTTAACAAAACAAACAATTAAGCAAAGAAGTGTCACATATAGGTCCACATGTTCACACACAACTTTCCTTATGTTAATAATTATTCTGACTGCTTACATATAAAGAATCAGTTAAACTAAAGAATGTGATAATGTTTTGTACATTAAGCTCTTGAGGAAACATGTTTTGCTATTTGGGGTCCACCACATGGCACCTCATTGCTCACTTTAGGAAGGTTAATACTTACCTTTCAATTATCGTGTTACAACTAAATTAAAGAAAGTTTGAAAACAGAGACCAATAATCCAGTTAAATATGTAGTGTAAAAAACATTAGGAGTACAATAATTGATACTTATTATCAGTGTTTTTCAATTCAAACAGTAAAGTAAGCCCATGGAATAGAAGCAGCAAAAGAAGAGAACAGATATTGGTACTGATTCACTATCCAGTTATAATATGGGAAAAACAATGTTAAAGAGTATATCAAAGCAAAGTTGTCCATGTTCCACTATTAACGTATAAGCTACAGAAGAATTACAGATATATATATACAAGTTCATCCCAAGTAAAATCCTAAACAAATTCATGCAATCAACAATGCACCAAAATGATTTGCACTTCTTGTAAAGCCAACTCAAATTGTAATGATGAGAAATCATATCACATAAGTAACACGTCTTTTCAAAGATAGAGGCACATGTAGCGCCATATGCATTCCGGCTACATAGACAGACAGATGTATATTGAAAGTAGCAAATTGACGAAAATTCAAAGTATTGATCATCTACACAATAAAATGTACTAAATTCAAGGATTCATAACACCATTGTATTAAATTTTCTTCTTTTTCTGATAACCACGATGTCCAAGCTAGCTTGCTCGCACCTCGACTAATTCCATGGGATACCTGTCACCTCCCACCAACAGGTACCCGGTAACTCTGTTCACCAAAGCTAGAACAGATGAAAAAAAATTAATTAATGTTTTGTCTCTGGTAGAAATTTAACCTGAGACCTCATGGTGCTCAACTCACGTCATTGACCACTAAGTCACACTCTTGGGTACAACATCAAGGTATTAACTTTATTAAAAGGGAAAACAAAAACAAAAAATATTCCGTCGGTGCTTAGAAAATACATCATTTGGCTAGATAGCGACCTGCGCTGCAACCGTTCTAGAGCATCAAATTGCACCGTCAGTCAAGTTAATCAGCGGTATTTTCTTGAGATGTTGATGATAATGGTAGATGAAACGAACGGAAAACTGAAGTTTTCATATTTTTCATTTGATTACACGTGGGAACTAGATTAAGCAAGTTCCCCTATCCAATATCATGCCACCCCCGCCCACGGAGAATTTGGGCTTGTAAACCTTTAACTGGAGCGGCATTGAAAATTGAAAAGTCATGTTTTCGCGTGTAAAATGTATTTTTTTCAATACCTATATTAAAAGCAATCGGGTAATTAACCCAGAGAGTCAAGATTTAAATTTCATAACATAATCTGAATAATTTTAAGATTGCTAATTTTAATTGTACAACTGTACAATACTACTACTACAACAACATATCCCGTAAAATCTAGGTCTAAAATCCAGGTCTGAGAGGATAGAGTGTACGCAGACTTTCCCTCTACCTTGGTAGAAGGTAGAGCATTGTATAACTGTACAATAAGAAGAAAAATATCTGGTTGCCCACTTCAAAGGCTTCACAAACATCCTTGGTGTTGTTACATGGTGTCCTCGGATCTGAAGCAAGTATCATTTCGCAATAAGACTAAAGTCAGATGAAAAGGTTATATTTGTTTGACCTCGGGCAAGCCTAAGCAGATATACTTGGAAAAATGGAAAGAAAGAAAACCAAAGCAGTAAAAAAAAATCATAAATTTTATCTGCTGTATGACTCTCAAGCTATCAACTTGCAGCTCTAAAACACTAATTCTAAAAGGATGAAGTTAGGACAATGTCTAACACGAACTATATGGTGTAGCAAACACACAGTGAAGAACAGCTTTTGAACCAAACTTATTGTAATTAATTAATTAAGCAACCATAGATAAATGGAAAATTTAGTAGTACCTGCTATTTATGACATCAATTTCATGGAGGGTAACGCAATGTACAATCTCCTTGCGCTTCTGCAGCTCCCCTTCAGGACATTGTACAAACTTAGTCTGGGGTCCCATGGCATCATAATCCCTTGACCTCGAAAAAGACCTCCCCAATTTCGTAATCTTTCCAGAAGCCTTATCAATAGCAATAACATCCCCACTCTGAACTTTCTCCTTCCCTAAACCCTCAATCATCTTCCCCCCCAAGTCATAAACCGTCTCCATATCAGTCGTCTTCAACGTCAATTTCCCCGTCTTGGAAGCAGCTCCAGCCACTGCAGGCCGATCAATTTGTATTTCCACGACTTCTCCTTCAATAACTTCAGCCTCTTCTTTAATTCTCACGCCAATAGCTTTACGAAAAGCCTGCATTAAAGCTTCAGTTTTGGACATCTCGAGAGAATAAAGTTCGCTACCAGCAAGCATAGCAAAAGGGGTTTCTTGGCCTAAGGATTTAGCCATACCCATAGCTATAGCTGTCTTTCCGGTACCGGGTTGACCCGCGAGGAGAACAGCACGACCCGCAATTTTACCATCTTGAACCATCTTAACAATGACACCAGCAGCTTTACGAGCACAAGTTTGACCAACCATGCCTTCGGAACTGAGGCGAGGTTCGAGTGCAGAATCGAGGCCAAGACCTCTGATATGGGAGTGGGCCCCTATGCGTTCTATTCGGGTTAAGTCCCGCATCTCTGAGATTTTCACCTCTGCCATTGATGATGCTATTGCTATACACGTGTGAGAGGAGCGGAGCAAAATTTAGGGTTGAGGGTTTTGTTAACTTTATGTTAGTATGTTGGTACTATTTATACCTGCGAAATTCAAGTGTACAAACCTCTCTCCTTTTTTTTTCCTTACCCGTTTGGATGGTGTTTTCCATTGTTCATTAATGTACTTTTATCTACAAAACCATATTTATTTTATTATTTTTAAAATCATATTGTATGGTGTTATAAAATTTATTGTAATTTTGTGGTTATATATTCATGAAAACCATGATTTTTTAAATCACGAATTTGATACTTTTTGCGTGGTTACGTATTTCATTTCTCCATTATACCCAATCCCGACCCCACCCACCCCTATCACCCCCTTAACCTTCATCACTCCATCCTACCACCTACCCCACCCCTACAAAAAACCACCCACCCCACCACCTCCATTACATCCAAACCCACCCCCACCCCACCCCACCAACCCTACAATCACCATCACCCACCCACCTCACTCCCACCCTCCACCACCCACCACCACCACCTCATCACCCTCAACCCCCCCTCCACCCCACACAACCTCCATAACCACCTACCCCTCCATTACACCCAAAAACCACCATACCAACCCCCAACCTCTACCACTCATCCTACCATCTACCTCACCACCACCACCTTAGTTTGTAATTAAGAGTTAAGTGTATTTTAGTAAATTTATATGTTATTATAGAGTACCATACAGTCAAACCAGACAATAAAAATGTTATTAAACCACATAAAACGATACAGTCTATCCAAATATTGTATTAATTAATACAGTACAATACAATACGATATTATACATTATGAAACCATGGGTAACGACCATCCAAACAGAGTGTTAAGGAACGCGAGTCATCATTTTTTTGCACTTAATGGAGGTCTAAATGTGAAAATTTAGACTTTAGGCCATCAACTGCATTTATTTACATTAAGATTTAAGAACTTATTTGGTTTGAATAGGTCTTAATCATAAGATTTTGAACAAAGTCTTAATATCATTAAGATGTATTTTTGTATGGATAAATTTTACTACCACTATGTCCACAACCACAAGCTCCACACCCACCCTAATTTTTCCAACCCGCCATCACCGCTACCCCTTACCCGTTACCCACCACCCCGACCCCTCCACTCCACCCCACCACCACTAATCACCCATCTCATCATAACAACCACCACTACCCTCCCAACCCCTACCCCATGCCCATCCCCATCACCATCCTCCTTACCCACCCCACCCACTCACTCTCCACCTCCACCCTGTTTCGCCACAAACTTGGGGAGGTGTGGCCGGCATCCAGTTCCTTACTTGATCCTAGCATGGTTGTAACTTGCGTTAACTGAATGTAATTAAATGATCTAGGCCGACAAGGCTAATCTGTAAAGCAAACAATACCAATTTAGGCCGACAAGGCCATACTCAGACTCATTTGAAATGGGATCACTCTAATACATATATATATACATATTTGAACGGGCCGACAAGGCCAACATATGTCCCTGAAAACACCAAGACCTAAAATAAGGCATACACAAGGGCCGAAAAGGTCACCATACTGATATATTAAATATATAGGACATGTCTACAAGCCTCTAAGAATAACAAACCATACTATGGTCGGGACAGGGCCCAGCCTACCCATCATATATATATAAACTTATAATGACTCCCAAACTCTGGATCTGGTAACTCCGAATGAAATGGAGCTTACCAATCAAGCTGGTATTCGGCACGTCTACTGGGAAGGCATGTCTATTTTTCTGTCAAGACCTACATGCATGAAATGCAGCACCCCCAGCAAAAGGGACATCAGTACAAATTGATGTATCGAGTATGTAAGGCAACATAAATAGAATAATAAGACATTATCAATGAGAGGGATAAGAATCAACCTGAAACCTCTGAATTGCCACTAGAAGGAATGATATGCATAATGGCTATACTTATATATGATGTCACTCTACCGGTTGTATTATATTGTATCGAGCCGTTCTTCGGAGCTAATATCAATATTGTAAACATTAACTGCCCAAATGGTTTAGTAGTAACTGCCCGACGGGCCGTAGCTCTGTGGTAAATGTATGACAGTCCAACCGGCCGTAGCTCAGTGGTAAATAGGAATACATAACTGCACAACCGGTCCTAGCTTAATAGTAAATACGTGACTACCCGACCGGTAGTAGCTCAATAGTAAATAGGGGATACATAACTGTCCAACCGACCGTAGCTCAGTGGTAAAGTAGAAATAACATAGCCATGCCCTTGTAGATAATGTATATGCATATGTAACGCTATTACTCATTTACATATACACATACAATGCATGAAGAGCCTTTTAGGATCATTAGAACATCTTACGGAGTGACCTATAGTCGTTCATCCTCCTATTATGTTATGAACCTTAACATCTTTATCATATCCCTAAATAGGAACTTAGGAACATATTTAGACATGCTTTGAAATACATTTCATAGGAATGAATAACATGGACATCCTTAACTACTAAGAGTAGAACCATTTATGGAATAACATTATGTTTACATTTCTTTACTTGGATCATTCCAAAAGAAGGAAGGATTAGCCATAACATACCTTTGTATTTTTCTTAATAACTCAACATACTCTGCCCGTAACCCTTCAGTATATAATAATAACAATTGGGATGGGTTAAACCATGGAAAGACTTAAAGCACACTACTAAACTAGTAGCTCATTTCTAGAAAATTGGGCAACACTTCCCCTATGTCTTTCACTTCCTTCCAATTCCAACCAACACCAATAACAACAAGAGCAATATCTCCAACAACATATCCAAGATACTACATCAAGAAACATCTGAAACCTAGCTCAAAAATCTTTCAAAACAGTCTCGTATGCACAACACCTCAACTTCACTTTCAAACCCTTATTCTTCATGTTCTCTTCATTACCCAAGCTTGATATAGCCCAAAAACGAAAAACCTTAAGTAGAAGAGTATAAAACATATCTTATAACACTCCAACAATCAATTTTCAGAGCTTAATTCACTGTGGAGCAATCCTCAATCAGCCACGAAGGGAAGAGCAGCAAGATAACAATCACATCGGGATTGCCGGCGATTGATTTATGTTATTTTTTTTATTTCGATTTCACTCTTGGGTGGTTGGGGATCTCTTGGATATCATTTGGGTGGTGTTTGGGAACTGATTTTCATTGATAAATGACGAAGTTAGAGGTTAGAAAGGCTTAAATACCATTTTAAGAGTGGGTCCCAAAAGGGCTGCCTTCGTAGTCTCGCAAAAATGTGAATATGTCTCTACTAAGTCATCATATCGATGAATGGTCTAATTCATTGAAAACTAGAATCGTAGACCTTCAATTTCATGGGTGTGTATCACTCCATAACTCCAAGTCTATTGATATAAAAGTTCGGTGAGATTGGACCATATTTCAGTAGAATTATGAATGAAACTTGCGGTGACTTTTTCCAACTCGCTTCACTTCAAAACTTAACATATTACTATTAAGCACTTCAAACGCATTAAAACATGACCTCATTATCATATTAAGCACTCCTAGTTTTACCCCTAAAGTACGGGTTATAACATCTTCAATTCGTTTAATATCCAACCCTCACGATGCTTTCTCAACATTTGTTTTAACATATCGTTATCTTTGTAAAGGTCCTTAACCTATCCAACTCATATTGATTCACTTACGACGCATTATAATATAAAACTATGATGTGTAACACACCTGATACCCACCCACCACCCCCACCCTATCACTACTAACCACATCTTCCATCACAATCACCACCGCCACTGTCAACCATCACTAATGTCGCCAACCACCAACCACTTTTATCATCGCAACCACCACCACTGACAACCACCATTATTAGTCGGTATCATACCTACCACCTTCATTTTTATAATTGTATTGTAATAACCCAAATTAAATTAGTAGTTATTTAGTATTTTAAAAAATAAAAGAAAAGGGAATTAATGATTAAAATAAAAGGGAACAAAAAGAATATACTGGGCCAAGCCCAAGAGAAGAAAGCTAATTAATTAAAAATCTCAAAAGTGAGATAGAATAGGGAAACAAAAAGAAGCAGTACGCAGAATCAAAGAAAGAAAAGCGCAGAAGAAAAAAGAAAAGAAAGGGAAAAAAAGAGAGGAAAATAGGGATTTTAAACCCTAATTATCAAGGTAATTCCTCTAATCTTTTATCTAAGTTTATTACGGAATTATGGGTGAATTTTTATAGTGAAACCATTGGGTATTTTGATGAATTGAGAAAGTTTAGCCCTAGGGTTCTTCAACCTAAACCATTGATTTGAAGGGGAAAATAGTGTCAGATTTTAGACTTCTATATATCATTGGAATCATCTTGACAAGATCTTCCCGAAAATATATGTCTTGTCAGGTTTTGAACTCATTGACCTGAGGGCATTTTCATCATTTAAAATTTGACTTTGATCGTTTAAGCCTCTAAAAATATATATGTGGTTTACCCTAAGGATTTTGATCATTCTGAATCTGTTTTTGTGTAGTTTGAGGTGATCTGGAGACTCGAGAGAGCAGTTTTGATTTATTGGAAAGTTTGCTGAAACTTTAAGCTTTGGATACTTGCTTTTCAAACTCATTTTCAAAATATGTTTTGTCTGTCCGGTCCATGTATTGGGACGAGCGTGTGCTTGGCAGAATTGGTGGTCCTTGAAGCCGGCCGCATATACTTTATTTATAAATACTCTAAGCTCTCTCTATAAATTATTTTGTGATGTAATACGGCTGTGAGCCATGATATTGGGGCATTGTGTATGCTTCCCTTAGCATTGTGTATGCTTTTTGATTTCAATGGAGGCATTGTGTATGATGTCGTGGATTCATGGTATTGATTCAAATCCTTAACTGTCATTTCTGACATGTCCTTAGTGTAAATTGTGTTGAGATATATAATATACTTGATAAATAGTGGTTTGGACTTTGGTTGATATTATATAATGATCTATTTTTGTGCTTATTGTGTGTGTATTTTCTAACACTTGTTCCAGGGGTATTTGAAGTGGCGGGTCGAGGATCTTATTGGGTTATATTTACGTATAACTCACTCCTTACCTGCATTTCCATGCATATATTGTTGCTGAGAATGAGGCGTGTGGCTGAAGATCTCGTGAGTGGATTCTATTGCTGAGGCCAGCCACCGCATTATTTGTGGAGGTAGTCCTTTCAGCATTATCTAATTTATTTATAGTTATTTCCTTTATCGTGGGATTTGCATGCCCGACAAATAAACTTATGTAAGTCTGTTAGATGATCCATGGTCTTTGCGTGAGAGTTGGGCTAAATATTCTTTATCTTAGCGATGGTTGGTATTTATAAGTCGAATTCGGATTTGGTTGATACTATTTCGTATTAATTATTAAATGGTTAAATGTATGAGATATGGTTCGCTTCGCCGATGATGTGTGTTGGGTGCCAATCACGTCTAGAGGTTATTTTTGGATGTGACATATATCAACATCCATCACCTCGCCGCCACCGCCACCGTCGTCGCCACTATCATCCACTTCCATCTTTATCATCATAACTAGCACCAATGCCAACTATCACCAACACTATCGTCAACCATCATACATTCTTCAGCCAACACTGTCAATTACTAACATCAACCAACTCCACTATCACAACCACCACCACCACTACCAACCACCATAATTGCGTTAGTCACTACAATACCAACCACCTCCACCATCAAAACTATCACCATCACCACTGATACAAAACATCTTCACCATTACTAGTGAACACACATATTTGGTTTTTGTTAATCAAATAATAATTTAATTTTATTAGATTTGATTTTTTTAATATTGAGTTTTTTTTAATTTTATATTTATTATATTTGAATAAATACATTATGCACATTCAGATGTTGAAAAATAAATTGTCATTCACAAAAGCTGGAATGAGCATCAACGATTTACTAAGCCCGAATGTATTCTCTGTTAAGGACATGTCCCAGAAGATGAGAGGGGAATATCATAAAGTCCCTTGGTAACATTAGAGCTGTGATAATAAGGGGTGTCTTAGATGGAACTTTATATTTACTTTAGCAGCCCAACAAAGACTGCATACCAAGGACAAATTGTTGAAGTGGGGCATAATCGATGAGCAATCCTGCCAACTATGTAATAGTGACAATGAAGATATCAATTATTTATTTTTCAAGTGTGAGTGAACATCAACTGTGTGGAACAAGGTGTTGGCCTGTCAAGGATTACATATGACCTCCATGGAGTGGGAACAAGAATTGTTGTGGGCATGTACTCATCTAAAAGGAAGAAGTCCCAGAGCTTTTATTGCAAGAATTTCACTGGTGTGTACTATTTATCACATATGGCTCGAGATGAATAGAAATATCTTTCAGCAAAGGAGCATCCCAACAGATAGACACTATATGAGGATTACCCTAGTGGGGGAGACAACATCAGTGGATAAAATTTATAGAGACTGTGTGACATATGTTCAAGGAAGGAACACTGTATTTGATCTATTAGAATTATCGATGTTCAACTTCGATGTGATTATGAGTATGGATTGGTTGGCATCATGTTATGCCTCAGTTGATTGTCATGCTAAGCTGGTACGTTTTGATTTTCCTGGAGAGGCACCTTTAGTGTGGAAAGACATGACTCTTGTGACTCAAGGAAAGATAATATCATATGTAAAGGCGCGCCGAGTGGTTAATCATGGGTGTTTGGGTTTAATTGCTATTATTCGTGATGCTCGAGCGGAGAGTGTTACTATCACCAATGTTCTTGTTGTTCGAGAATTTGCTGATGTGTTTCTAGAAGATTTATCCGGCCTACCTCTGATGAGGGAAATTGAGTTCTGCATTGATCTAGTGCTAGGGACTCAATATATATCTATTCCTTCATACCGTATGGCTCCAGCTTAGTTGAGAGAATTGAAAGTTCAACTCTAAGAGTTACTTGATAAGGGGTTCATCTGGACTAGTGTATGGCATTGGGGTGCACCTCGTATTATTCGAGAAGAAGAAAGATGGCACAATGAGAATGTGCATTGACTATAGGCAACTGAATAAGGCGAAGATCAAGAATAAGTATCCATTGTCTCGTATTAATAATTTATTCGACCAGCTACATGGTGCTACATATGTTTCCAAAATTGACTTGAGATGAGGTTACCATTAGCTGAGAATAGAGACCGAGGATATCTCCAAGACTATTTTTTGGACCAGATATGGGCACTTTGAATTCTTAGTTATGTATTTTAGGCTGACTAATGCGCCTGCGGTATTTATGGACCTCATGAACAGGGTATTCAAGACATACTTAGACTATTTTGTGATTGTGTTCATTGATGATATTTTGGTCTACTCTCGAACTGAAGCTGAACATGAACAACACCTGAGAATTATGCTACACACACTTAAAGAACATAAACTTTATGCCAAGTTCTCAAAATGTGAGTTCTGGTTGGGCATAGTTTCATTTTTGGGACATATGGTGTCATGAGACGGGATTCAAGTTGATCCAAAGAAGATTGAAGCAGTTCGAGATTGGCCTCGACCTAGTACTCCTACAGAGATACATAGCATCATGGGACTAGCTAGTTATTACTTAAGGTTTGTGGAGGATTTCTCGAAGATACCCACTACATTGACACGTTTAACTCAGAAAAGTGTGGTATTCCAGTGGTTAGATGAATGTGAAGAAAATTTTCAGAAATTAAAGACTGCATTGACTACAACTCCGATTTTAACCTTACCTACTAATGTGGATAGTTTCACCATTTATTGTGATGCGTCTCGAGTGGGGTTAGGTTGTGTCTTGATGCAAATTGGCAAAGTTTTAGCTTATGCATCTCGATAGCTGAAGAATCATGAGAAAATTATCTGATCCATGACCTAGAATTGGCTACTATCGTATTTGCACTCAAGATCTGGCATCACTATCTTTAAGGGGAGCCATGTGAAATCGATACTAATCACAAGAGTTTGTAATATATATTCAAGCAATGAGATTTGAATCTGAGATAGCGATGATGGTTGGAGTTACTTAAAGATTATGATCGTACTATTTTGTATCATCCCGGGAAGGCGAATGTGGTGGCAGACGCCTTAAGCAGAAGGTCTATGGGTAGCTTGGCCAGGTTTACTACTGAAAAATGACTTATGGTTAGGGATATTCAGGCATTGGCCAACCGTGGAATTTGGATTGATCACATAGTTTCGGGCAGGTTAGTTTTAGGTATGGTGGCACAATCCTCCTTAATTGGAAAAGTCAAGGCTCGCCAATATGAAGCTCCCCGTCTTGCTAGACTACGAGATTAGGTGCATAATAAGGGTGTCAAGTCATTTACTATTAATGGCGAAGGTGTGTTACGACGATATGGCAGACTTTGTATTCCCATGGTGGGTGATGTGAAGAAGCTAATTCTTGAAGAAGCTCATAGCTTGCGATACTCCATCCATACAGGTGTTATGAAGATGTACAAGACTTGCGTGGACTGTACTGGTGGAAAGGTATGAAGTCTGATATGTTGAAACATGTGATTAGTTTCTTAAACTGTCAATAGGTTAAATACAAACATCAAAAACCCGGTAGAGTAATGCAAAAGTTGATTATCCCAAAGTGGAAGTGGAAAGGATTACTATGGATTTCGTGGTTGGATTGCCGAATACTTTCAAGAAACAAGTCTCAGTTTGGGTTATTGTGGATAGACTCACGAAATTCGCCCGTTTCATACTAGTTTGAGTTACTCATATCTCATAACAGTTAGCAAATATTTACCTCCGTGAAATAGTTCGACTTCATGGTGTTTCTATTTATATAATATCTGATCGAGGTGCACAATTTATAGCTGAGATTTGGAAGTCTTTTCAGAAGTCATTGGGCTCCCAAGTTGAGTTGAGTACAACTTTTCATCGGAAAACTGACGGACAGTCAGAATGGGTTATTTAGATCTTATAGGACATGCTTAGAGCCTGCGCAATTGATTTTGATGGTCATTGGGATGATCAGTTGCCTTTGACGGAGTTTTCTTATAATAATAGCTACCAAATGAGTATATATATGGTGCCATTTGAAGCTCTATAGTCGCATGTGTCATTCACCAACTAGAGGGTTCGAACCAAGCAAACCACAACTATTAGGTCCAGATTTGGTTCAGTAAGCTTTGGAGACATTTGCATTGATACGGGAATGACTTAAGACAACACAAAGCATTCTTAAAAGTTTCACCTATGAAAGGAGTCATGAGATTTGGTCGGAAGGGTAAGCTTAGCCCTAGGTATATTGGTCCTTATGAGATTTTGGATTTGTTGTTCATCCCGTTATTCACATGTCAATGCTTAGACGATATGTACGTGATGATAGTTAAAAGATTCATCCAAAGGATGTGGAGCTTGATGAGAATTTTACTTATGAGGAAGGTTCGATATCTATTCTTGATAGGCAACTGCGACAATTAAGATCGAAGAAGGTAGCTTCAGTGGAAGTGTTATGGCACAACCATCCATCCGATGAGGCTACTTGGGAGTCCGAGGCAGACATGTAAGATAAATATCCTTACTTATTTGACTTGACAGGTATGTTTTAGATCCGTTCGAGGACAAATGCTATTTTTAAGGGAGGGAAAATGTAATAACCCGCCTATTTGCTATGGATATACTGGCCCGGATGCTCGAATCAATTCCACTGCAAACAACCAAATATACTACTGCAGGATATAAAAAAAATGAAAAAATAAAAGGGAACAAAAATAATATAGTTGACAAGCTCAAAAGAGAAGAAAACTAATCAATTAAAAGTCTCAAACGTGAGACAGAATAGGAAAAACTAGAAGCAGTACGCATAATTAGAGAAAGAAAATAGCAGAAGAAGAAAAGAAATGAAAGGGAGAAAATAGAGGAAAAGAGGGGAGAAAATAGGGATTTTCAACCCTAATTATCAAGGTAATTCCTCTATATTTTAATTAAGATTATTATGGAATTATGCGTGAATTTTAATGGTGAAAACATGGGGATATTTTGATGAATTGAGAAAGTTTAGCCCTAGGGTTCTTCAACCTCAATCATTGATTTGAAGGGGCAAACATTGCCAGATTTTAGACTTTTATATATCGTTGGAACTGTCTCATCAAGATCTTCCTAAAAATATGTCTTGTTGGGTTTTGAACCAACTGACCTGTGGGCATTTTTGTCCTTTAAAATTTGACTTTGACTGTTTAAGCCTCTAAAATATATATAAGTGGTATACCTTAAGGATTTTGACCATTTTGAATCAATTTTGTGTAGTTTTAGGTGATTTGGAATTGTGAATTTGAGGTAAGTGAGACTTTAAGCTTTGAATACTTGCTTTTCAAACTCCTTTTAAAAATATGTTTTGTCTGCTCGGTCCATGTGTTGGGACATGCGTGTGCTTGACAGAATAGGTGGTCCTTGAGGACGACCGCATACACTTTATTTTCAAATATTCTTAACTCTCTTTATAAATTGTTTCGTGATGTGATTCAACTGTGAGCCATGAGATTGGGGCAATATGTATGCTTCCCTTATCATTGTGTATGTTTCTTGATTTCACTGGGGCATTGTGACTGCTTTCCAAGCATTGTTTATGCTTCTTGATTTATATATTTGGCACATTGTGTATATTGTCGTGGATTTATGGTGTTGATGTAATTCCTTAACTTCCATTTATGACATGTCCTTCGCGTAAATTATGTTGAGATATATAATATACTTTATAAATAGTGGTTTGGACCTTGGTTGATATTATATAATGATATATTCATGTGCCTAATATTTTTGTGCTTGTTGTGTGTTTGTATTTTCTAACACTTGTTCTAGGGTTATTTGAAGTGGCGGGTCAAGGATCTTACTAGGTTATATTTACGTATAACTCACTCCTTACCTGCATGTCCATGCATATATTGTTGCTGAGAACGAGGCTTGTGGATAAAGATCTCGTGAGTGGATTATGTTGTTGAGGTGAGCCACTGCATTGTTCGTGGAGGCATTCCCTTTCAGCTTTATCTAGTTTATTTCTAGTTATTTCCTTTGTCTTAGGGTTTGCATGCCCGACAATCAAACTCATGTAATTCTGTTAGACGCTTCATGGTCTTAGCGTGAGATTCAGGCTAGATATTCTTTATCTTTGTGATGGTTCATTTTTATAAATCGAATTCGGATTTTGTTGATACTATTTTATATTTAATTATTAATAAGGTTATTGGAACTAAATTTATCTTCTCTCATTGGTCGCGTAAATGGTTAAATATATGAGATATGGTTTCCTAGATGGTGTTGTGTGCTGGTTGACAATCACGTCTAGAGGTTATTTTGGGACGTGACAAAGTTGGTATCAGAGCTTAGGATTTAAGTACAGGGTCATAGAGCCGTGTTTAGTAGAGTCTTGTTCATGGGTATGTAGGTGCCCATACTTATGACCTTGAGGCTACTGAGCATCTAGATGTTTTCCCTTCTTTATTGCCTTATTCGTACGTTGAGTTTAATCAAGTCTAACCTTGGAATATTTATTTCGTAGATGGTTAAGAAACACGCATATTCATCTGCTACACGTGGTGCTGGACAAGGTACTTGTAACGCCCCGAACCATGGCCTGGCCGAAACACGGCATTCGGTGTTTGACTGCATATGACCAAGCAAACCACATGGCTTGTTGAGTCGACATGGGCATCAAAAGCATGTGATAGCAATGGTTTAAAATATGTAAAACTGAATATTGTAAACATAGTCTGAAATATAATAGCGAAAATATATAAAAAATATAATAAGTCTGACATGACATGCTAAACTAGTCTATGAAATCTCTGAACATGAGTCTGATTACTAAAAATGGTTTACCAGGACAAGGCCCTGACATCTCTACCGCATAATGTGATAAGTAATATAAATAAATCAACACCCCGAATGAGATGGGGTTCACCAATAGCTGAGATGGTGGAGATCCTAGCGAACTGATCCGCCGTCTTGAAACTCCATACCTACATTGTGAAGTGCAGGCCCCATGCAAAAGGGACGTAAGTACATTTGAATTTTATTATATGTAAAGCAACTAAAAGAATAAGCAGGCATAGGGACTGAAACTAAAATTGTAACCTGAGCATCAACATGTATAATATTTTACATAAAAATAATAAAATGTGATAACTTATTTAAAATGGGAGAGCTTTAGTATAACCGACATGAAACCACCACGCTAGAATTTGGCGTCGGATTTCTGCCTGATCAGCTAAGCCATCTCGTACCTTGCCGGGGTAAGAGGCATGAACATGACATGCATTGATCCTATAAACCGCTGCCGGTAACATGAAGGAATCGTCCTAACTTGGCGGAGCGATCATTATCCTACGTTGACATACATACTTTCAGGTTGTCTGAGCCTTCTCAGTAATCTTTGCAACTCCCAAACATGAACATGAAATATAATTGGTTAGAAAACCCATGGTTTGTATAATTATAACTTGTAATCATGGTTGATAAGTATAAGATATAGCATGAACATAAATATATAATTTTCATAAAACATGGAAAACATGTCATGGAATTGATTAACATGGGTTCATGACTTGTGTTTAAAAACCCATGGAATACAAGACATGGGTATTCATGGATTACACACGAACTCATGATAATCAAAGTGATATTCATAAATACAATAACGGAACCATGATTGGTTTTAACTACACATACATGAACATATAACTTGTTTTCAATGGTATATCATGAACTAAGACATAACCTTCAATTTCTAGGGATTTCGTGATATGGGGAAGTACAACGATGTTCCCACATGTGGATAGAAGCTCTACATACCTGTGAATTCTCCAATTCAATGAACTAGGTTGCTTTCGTGACGAAGAACACCAAAACCCTAGCTTTTAATCGCTTGAGAAGGATTTACCTTGGAAATCCTATGTTTTGTTTAAGAATCGTGAAACTAATGCTAAAATTTATTAAAGATCATAGTAATGATCTTACCTTGGTGTAGGGGGTTGTGGGAAGTGGGAAAATAGTTGCTAAGGGTTTTGAATGAAGTGGGAGAAGTTTTATAAAGTTAGGGGTATTTAAAATTCAGAAAAAAATCATTTCATACATAAAATGGCATGGCGCGTCGCGTGATGCAATGAGGCCCATGTCACATGGCATGACGCTGCCCACGTCCCTCTTGGTATATCTTTGATGAAGATCAATTTTTCTTCCGATCCTTGGAAATTTGGTCTAGCAAGGCGCGACCCGCATCTCAACCCGCGGCATAGAGGGGGAGGTCATAAGCGTCTATGCCGTAAAATTGATTTTCGACTCATATACGACTATTTTTCTGTTGTTCCGTTAAATGATCATAAATCCTAGCACAGAGCTCCGTTTGGCCTCCACCTTATATGGATGGAAAGGTATATCAAAGGGATACAACATTTGTGAAGGAAGTTTTCCCAAATTTGTTATAGAGTTTTCTGAATACTCGCTTGAAATAAGGCATTATGCAAACTCATTTGAAAATATGGCCTGTAGAGTAACTTCCAACTATACTTTACCCAAAGACTCTTTTTATAACTTGAATAGTTTTCAAAAAAATTCATATACTTATGATATTAGTTCCATTATGTTTCCATCGTACGAGTCAAACCTTAGTCCAAAGGTACTAAGTGTTACAATCCCCATTGGGATCATTCGTCCTCGAATGATGGGTCATGGTCAGGAATGCGGTTAACTCAAGCACTTATGGACATGGAATGAGTATGTGAACATGAAGAAACGTGACATAAATCATGGGGGAATGAAATGACATATTACATGGAAACATGAATATGGGGACATGAGACATGAGTAGTGAATACATGAATGTGAAACATGAGACATGGATACGTAAGGGACATGACATGATTACAGAAGGTATTTACCTTGTACTCTTTATGATTGCTCCTCGAATAAGTGCGGCCATCTAGACTTCATGTCCTCTTAGGCTTCCCATGTAGCCTCCTCAATTTTCTGACTTCTCCACAACACTTTCACTAAGGCAACTTCCTTAGTCCTCAACTTTCGAATCTGATGATCCGGAATAGCCATAGAGGCCTTTTCATAAGTTAGGCCATCCTTAATTGTGATGGATTCGGTACGAACAACCAATGACGGGTCACCCAAACACTATCTCAACATAGATACGTGAAACACTGTGTGCAAAATAACTAAATCTTGCGGTAGTTTGAACTCGTAAGCCACTTGGAAAATCCTTCGTAGGATCATATACAGTCCGATATATTTGGGACTGAGTTTTCCTTTCTTCCCAAATATCATGACACCCTTCATAGGTAAAACTTTCTGAAATACCCAATTATCAACCTGAAACTCCAAGTCTCAATGCCTCACATCTGAATAAAACTTCTGGCGACTTTGAGCCATTTTCAAACGCTCCTGAATCAACTTGACTTTCTACATAGCCTGATGGTCTAAGTCTGGTCCTAACAACTTCGCTTCACCAACGTTTAACCAACCAATTAGCGATCTACACCTTCGCCCATACAGAGCTTCAAACGGTGCCACCTGGATACTAGTATAGTAACTATTATTATAAGCAAATTCAATAAGAGGCAAATGATCATCCCAATTACCTTTAAAATTAAGAACATATGCCCTCAAAATATCTTTGAGGGTCTAAATAGTCCTCTCCGCCTGACCATCTGTATGAGGATGAAAAGTATTGCAGAGATTTACCTTAGTACCTAATCATTTCTGGAAAGAGTTTTAAAAGTTTGTTGTGAACTGAGCACCACGATCTGCAACAATGGACATAGGGGTCCTATGAAGTCTGACAATTTCTTGGATATACAACTTTGCATAGTTTTCTGCTGAATATGTGGTCTTGACTGGCAAGAAGTGTGTTGATTTAGTAAGTCGGTCCACAATCACCTAAATCGAATCATGCCTTCGGGATGAGTGAGTAGACCTTATGAAGTCAATGTTTATCATCTCCCATTTCCAAACAGGAATATCAATATTATGAGCCAATCCACCAGGCCTCTAGTGCTCGACTTTCACCTACTGACGATTCGGACACTTGGCTACAAAATCTGAGACATTCCTCTTCATATCATTCCACCAATAAATCTATTTAAGATCATGATACATCTTTGTAGAACATGGGTGTATAGAATACCTGGAATTGTGCGCTTCTACTATGATTCATTCACTCTTTAAGTCCGTCCACATAACCTACCTCGGTACCTCAAAGTACCATCATCTTTCTCTTGTTCAAAAGTCGTAGTCTTATGATTGTGAATCCCCTCTATCAGCTGCAATAAATAGGGATCATTAAACTGCTTCTCCTTCAACTTGGATACTAAGCAGAATTCAGACTTGTTTTGGACAACAACCCCACCATACTCGGAGTCCACGAGTCGAACTCCTAGACTGGATAGTCGGCAAATTTCCTTCATCGTGGTTTTATTTTCTTCTTCAACATGAGCTAAGCTTTCATGGATCACCGACTAAGAGCATGGGCTATCACATTCTCTTTCCTTGGATGATAGAGAACATCCACATCATAATCTTTTATCAATTCCAGCCATCTTCTCTATATAAGATTAAACTCCCACTTCTTGAGAATATACTGAAGGCTCTTGTGATGTGTGAAAATATCAACGGGAAACTCCATACAAATAGTGGCACCATATCTTGAGCGCGAAAATCATGACAGCCAATTTTAAGTCGTAAGTCAAATAGTTCTTTTCATGAGGCTTAAGTTGTCTGGATGCATAAGTTATAACCTTACCATGCTGCATTAAAACACACATGAGACTAATTCCTGACGCATCACAATACACTACGAACCCTTCAATTCCTTTTGGCAATATTAACATCAGAATAGAAGTCAGTCTCCTTTTTAATTCCTTAAAGCTACGCTCACAAGCATCTTACCACTGAAATTTGACTTTCTTCAGAGTTAATCCAGTCAACAGAACTGGGATAGAAGAAAAACTTCTATGAAGCGCCTATAATAGCCTATCAGACCCAAGAAACTTCGTATATCAATAGCAGAAGTGGGTCTGGCCAATTCTTTACAACGTCTATTTTCTAAAATCAACTTAGACGCCTTCTCCTAAAATCACATGGCCTAAGAATGCTACTGACTTTAGAAAAAAATCACACTTGGAAAATATCGCATAGAGCTTGCGGTCCTGAAGTGTCCATAACACTATTCTGAGATATTCTGCATGATCAGCATCACTACGAGAATGGACTAAAATATCATCAATGAACAATGACAAAAATGTCACGTAAGGCTTGAAGACCCTGTTCATAAGATCCATAAAAGCAGCTAGTGCATTCATTAATTCGAACGACATGACATAAATTTTGAAATGACCATAACGAATTTTTAAGGCAGTTTTCGGAATATCAACTTCCTTAAGCTTAAGTTGATGGTACCCTGATCTGAGGTCAATCTTGAAATAACATTGGACACCATAGAGTTGGTCAAATAACGGTTCTAGGAAGAGGATACTTGTTCGTAATGGTGACCTTGTTCAATTGGCGATAGTCAATGCACATACACAAAGATCCATACATTTTTTGAAGAAACAAGACTGGTGCACCCAAAGGTTGACACTTGGCCTAATAAATCCCTTATCAAAGAGATCTTTTAACTGGGCTTTTAATTCTCTTAGCTCTGTTGGATCCATTCTGTATGGCAGAATAGATATTGGCTTAGTGCCAAGAAGTAAATTAATTCCAAAGTCAATCTCCCTATCGGGAAAAACTCCAGGAAGATTTTGAGGAAAGGCTTTAGAAAACTCGCTGACAACTGGTATGGAGTGAAGAGTCAGGGTTTGGGTATCTATATCCCTAACTTGAACTAGATGGTAAATGTACCCCTTAGATATCATATTTTTGGCTTTAATTTAGGAAATAAACTTTCCTATGGGTGCTACTGCATCACCCTTCCATTCTATGACTAATTCACCGAAAAATTCAAAACTGATAATTTTGGTTCTACAGCCTATTGTGGCATAACATGAAGACAACCAATGAATTCCCATGATTACATCAAAGTCTACTATTTCCAACTCTACCAAATCGGCTACTATAATGCGGTGAAAGACTTTAACTAGACAACCCCTATATACTCGTCTAGCTATAACTAACTCACAACCATAAGTGGACACTTCAAAGGGTTCATGCAACTTTTTTTGTTCTATCCCAAATTTCTTACCAATGAATGGGGTTACATAATATAAAGTGGATCCAAGATCCACAAGGGCATAAACGTCAAAAGTGAAAATGGTTAATATACATGTGACTGCATTTATATGAGCCTTTGTATCTTGACGACCTATTAGTGCATACAAGAGGTTTGGACCTCCGCCTATATTACTGGACTTAGCTAGACTATGCCCTAATTGGGCATGAGAATTACAAAGGGCTGCTGAATTTGTGGACTGAGCCACATTACCTCTTGTACCCTACCTGGCTGACGTACAATCTCTCTAAAAGTGACCTCGTTGACCGCACCCATAACAGATATCCATACCCATGAGACACTCCATCAAGTGCCTCTTACCACACTTATCACAAACTAGATTATCAAAGGTCTTTTGACCCACACTAGCCTGTAACTGAGAGCCTGATGCTCTGAAGTTCCATCACTTATGATCATTTCTGAACCTTGGGATTGGGGAATTGGCTAAAGATGGAGTGGGTCCTGATGACCTATTTTTAAAGAACTGCCTACCTCCACCTACCCTATAACTGAAGTGACCTAAAGACTTAGCCCTCTTATTGAACTCTCTATCTTTCTCCTTTTGTAACAATTCTTCTTCTTTCATTCTGCTCTCATTACCTTGTACCAAAGCAACCATCTTGGTGATAGTCATTTCCTTGTTATGAGCAAAAATATTAGCAGCATTGAACAAGTGGGGATCAAGACCCCACACGAAATGCCTAACTCTGGCTCTCATGTAACCATGTGTGGAGCATACTTAGCCAAAGAAATGAAATGAAGGTAGTACTCATGTACACTCATATATCATTCTACTTGAGCTTCTCAAATTCAATGGACTTTGCCTCCCTGACCTCTATTGGCAGGAAGTTGTCAATGAATGCATCTGCAAACTAGTTCCAAGTCGTAGGAGACGCATCTTTCCCTCGGGACTGTTCCTATGACTTATACCAGATATTAGCAATATCTTGTAACTAATAAGCTCCCAACTCTGCTGTCTCTACCTCAGTAACATGCATAACACAAAAGATCTTCTGAAGACCATTACTGAAATTCTATGGATCTTCTTTTTTACTAGACCCTGTGAATACTAGAGGCTCCATACATAGAAATTCTCGAGTCCTGAAACTGGATGACTCTCCACTAGCTTCTGTACTTGGAGTTATTCCCTGACATTGAGCTTGAGTAACCACAATCTGAGTGAGTAGTTGAATAGCTCATATAACATCTAGGATAGTGGAATTAGACAACTAAACTGGAGTACAAACCTCCACAGGCCTCCTAGTGTCAGATGGGGGGTGTTGTTGCCGCATTAGGTCTTTGATCCAGAATGTTCTCTTCTTGAGCAACATTATCAGTAGCTCTCTGGCTAGTAGCTGAAGTCCTCTTGGTGCACTTTTGTTTCACATGCATTTTCTAAAATACGCAATTTGCATACGTTAGAATAACGTCATGAATGTATAGCTCTAATTGCATGATCTAGAGTATGAAAGAAGTGAGACAATCTTAGATGTCTTGGTGGTCAACTATTTACATGTGTGGGCGCCTCACACACATAAAAGTAACCCCACTAGACATAATTTCGTAGACTCCCTAAAGACACTTGAACCTAGGCTCTGATACCAAGTTTTGTAACTCTCCGAACCATGGCCTGGGTGAAACACAACACTTAGTGCCTAACTGCATATGACCGAGCAAACAATATGGCTTGCTGAATCGACATGGTCATCAAAAGCATGCAATAACAATGGTTTAAAACATGTAAAATTGAATATTGTAAACATAGTCTAAAATATAATAGCGGAAATATCTGAGAAACATAATAAGTCTGACATGACATTCTAAACTAGTCTATGAAACCTCTGAACATGAGTATGACTGCTAAAAATTATTTACCAAGAAAAGGCCCTGGCATACCTCTACTGCATAATCTGATAAGTAATATAAATAAACTAACACCCCGAATGTCCAATAGCTAAGATGGTAGAGATCCTAGTGAACTGATCCCCCATCCTAAAACTCTGTACCTACTTTGTGAAGTGTAGTCCCCGGGTAAAAGGGACGTAAGTACATTTGAATTGTACTGTGTGTAAAGCAACTGAAAGAATAAGCAGACACATGAAATAATAGGGACTGAAACTCAAATGAGCATGAGCATGAGCATGTATAATATCTGACATGAAAGTAATAAAATGTGATAACTTATTTAAAATGGGAGATCTTTAGTATAACCAACATGAAACATCCACGCTAGAACGTGGCGTTCGATCTCTGCCCGATCAGCTAAGTCATCTCGTACCTTGCCGGGGTACGAGACATGAACATGACATGAATGGATCCAATAACTCGATGTAGGTAACATGAACGAATCATCCTAACTAGGCAGAACGATCATTATCCTACGTTGGCATACGTATTTTCAAGTTGTCTGAGTTTTCTCGGTAATATGTGCAATTCCCAAACATGAACATGAAATATAATTGGCTAGAAAGCCCATAGTTTGTATACTCATAATTTGTAAACATGGTTGATAAGTATAAGATATATCATGAACATAAATACATAATATAATTTGCATAAAACATGGAAAACATGTCATGGAATTTATTAATATGGGTTCATGACTTGTGTTTAAAAACCCATGGAATACAAGACATGGGTATTCATGGATTACAGATGAACTCATGATAATCAAAGTGATATTCATGAATACAATAACGGAACCGTAATTGGTTGTAACAACACATACATTAACATATATAACTTATTTTCAAGGGTTTATCATGAACTGAGACATAACCTTCAATTTCTAGGGATTTCGTGGATTATCATGGCGTGGGGAAGAACAATCATGTTCCCACACGTGGATATAAGCTCTACATACTTGTGAATTCTTCAATGAACTAGGTTTCTTTCGTGATGAAGAACACCAAAACCCTAGCTTTTAATCGCTTGTGAAGGATTTACCTTGGCAATCCTATGTTTTATTTAAGAATCGTGTTAAGAATCATGAAACTAATGCTAGAATTGATTCAAGATCATAGTAATGATCTTACCTTGGTGTAGGGGGTTGAGGGGAGTGGAAAAATAGCTGCTAAGGGTTTTGAACGAAGTGGGAGAATTTATAAAGTTAGGGGTATTTAAAATTAGGAAAAAAACTTCAGACATAAAATGGCCTTGCGCATCGCCCTTGGTAAATCGTTGATGTGGATCAATGTTTCTTTCGAGCCCTGTAAATTTGGTCTGGCACGGCGCGGCCCGCATCATATACGACTATTATTTGACTGTTCTATAAAATAGTCATACCTCCTAGCACAAAGCTCCATTTAACCTCCACCTTATATGGATGGAAAGGTATTTCAAAGGGATACAACTTTCAGGAAGAAAGTTTTCCCAAATTAATTATAGAAGTTTCCGAATACTCGCTTAAAGTGAGGCCTTGTGCAAACTCACTTGAAAACATGGCCCATAGAGTAGCTTCTGACTATACTTTGCTCAAAGACTCTTCTTATAACTTGATTAGTTTTCAAAATACTTCATATACTCCTTATATTAGTTCCATTACATTCCCATTGTATGGGTCAAACCTTAGCCCAAAGGTACGTGGTATTACAATACTACCCGCAGTGGTAGTTAAATTAGGACTCATCAGACTAGATCTCAGACTAGGACACAGGCCGTTCCTCAGCCTGAAGTTGTTAATGTTAAATTTGGTCATCCCCAAGATGCATCAGAGTGGGTGCAGGAACCAGTGGGTCAGAACACCCCACTGACACCAATTTTTGTACTGATTATTACTTTGCCTACAAATGTGGTGAGCAGATTGTTGAATGTGTTAGATCATTGGTGCCTAATCAGGGTGTACTTCCAGGTGCTCAGGCCACTTCATAAGCACAAGTCCAATTGAATGTTGCAGCTTCTCATACAACTCAGTTGGCCCCCTCAATATGTGGTTCAGCCAGGTACAACTATATGGCAATCCAAAGAGTTTAAGAATTTCATGGATCTTAAGCCATCAGAGTTCGATGCGTCAACAACTTCTACTGAGCCATAAAAGTTCATTGATCGTTGTGAAGAGATACTGACTACGTTGGGCATGAAGGAGACTCATAGGGTGAAGTTTGCCACTTTCCTATTCTTTGGGTCTGCAGAGTCATGGTGTACTTTGATTAAGAGGGGGTAGACAAGCAGGATTACCACCTATCACTTGGTCAGAGTTTTTATCAATGTTTAAGGACAAGTTCATTCCATTCAGCAAACAAGACGACATGAGATGTCAGTTCAATAATATGTGGCAGGGAACAATGACAGTTACAAAGTATGAGGCTAAGTTCACCGATTTATCTAGATACATACCCTCTTTGGTTGAAGATTCGAGGGAGAAGGTAAGATGATTTGTGGATAGACTTGAGCATCGTTATCGTGGTCCTGTGGTACGAGATGTGCAAAATGGTACCTATTAAGATGTAGTTGACAATGCTCTCCATTATGAGTCATATCTAGAAATGGAAAAAGTTGAGTGTGAAAGCAAAAAAGCCACGTAACACAAGCGGGTTTAGTGGTGCTCCATCTGGGGGCAAAAGTGTTTTTTATCAAGGGCAGTCCAGGACTACTCAGTTAGAGTTAGTGGTGCAGTGTTCTAGGAGTGGTTATCCAGATAGACGGGGTCAGCAGATGCAGAGGAAAGGTAATAGCTCATATAAGTTGGGATATCATCTTAGGTGTTCTAATTGTGGTAGAAATCATAGTGGTCGTTGCTTTAGAGCAGATGGGGCCTGTTTTACTTATGATGAAAATGAGCATATTGCTAAATAATACCCTAAGGGAAATTCTGGTGCTAGTTGAGCTACTACACAGCCGCAGTGAACTACTACAGGTACACATGCTCAGATTTAGCCAACTAGGGCCGCTCCACAGAGTACTCATGGACAGGGTCAACAGGGTGCATAGGTTGCTCAGAGAGCGGGTGGGCCACCGAGATTCTTTGATCATCGCCACTGCCACCACTACCAGCCACTACCACCTCTATCATCATAACTAGAAGTGATGCCAACTATCACCAACACCATCATCAACCACCACACATTCTTCAGCCAACACCCGTCAATTACTAACATCAACCAACTCCGCCATCACAACCACCACCACCACTACCAACCACCACAATTGCGTCAGTCACTACAATACCAACCACCTCCACCATCAAAACTATTATCACCACCACTGATACAAAACATCTTCACGACCACTAGTGAACATAAATATTTGATTTTTTTATCAAATAATAATTTTATTTTATTAGATTTACATTTTTTTTAATATTTAGTTATTTTTTGTTTAAATTGTATATTTATATTTGAATAAATACATTATGCACATTCAAATGTTGAAAAACAAATAATCCTTCATAGAAGCTGGAATGAGCATCAATGATTTACAAAGCCCGAATGTATTCTCTATTAAGGACATGTCCCAGAAGATGAGAGGGGAATATCAGAAAGTCTCTTGGAAACATTGGAGCTGTGATAATCAGGGGCGTCCAAAATGGAACTTTATATTTACTTTTTGTGACCAAAGAAAGGCGCATACCAAGGACAAGTTGTTGAAGTGGGGCATAATCGATTAGCAAGCCCGCCAACTATGCAATAATGACGATGAAGATATCAACTATTTATTTTTCAAGTGTGAGTGGACATCAATTGTGTAGAAAAAGGTGTTGGCCTAGAAAGGATTACATAGGACATGCATTGAGTGGGAATAATAACTGATGTGGGCATGTACTCATATGAAAGGAAGAAGTCCAGAGCAGTTATTGCAAGAATTTCACTGGTGTGTACTGTTTATCACATATGGCTCAAGATGAATAGAAAGATCTTTCAGCAAAGGAGCAGCCCAGTAGATAGACACTAATCAAGTTGATTGTTCAAGAAGTATGCTACAAAGGGCAATTGGATGGTAAACTTAGGAGCAGGATTGAGCAGTTAAACATAGGACCTGCATGGAGTGGCCTGGCAAGAATTACATAGGACCTGCATGGAATGGGAACAAGAACTGATGTGGGGATGTACTCATATGAAAGGAAGAAGTCCCATAGGTGCTATTGCAAGAATTTCACTGGTGTGTACTGTTTAGCACATATGGCTCGAGATGAATAGAAAGATCTTTCAGCAAAGGAGCAGCCCAGCTGATAGACACCATATGAGTTAATGACCCAGTAGGGGAGACAACATCAGTGGATAAAGTTTATAGAGACTGTGTGACATATGTTCAAGGAAGAAACATTGTATTTGATCTATTAGAATTACCGATGTTGGACAACATCAGTGGATAAAGTTTATAGAGACTGTGTGACATATGTTCAAGGAAGAAACATTGTATTTGATCTATTAGAATTACCGATGTTGGACAACATCAGTGGATAAAGTTTATAGAGACTGTGTGACATATGTTCAAGGAAGAAACATTGTATTTGATCTATTAGAATTACCGATGTTGGACAACATCAGTGGATAAAGTTTATAGAGACTGTGTGACATATGTTCAAGGAAGAAACATTGTATTTGATCTATTAGAATTACCGATGTTGGACTTTAATGTGATTATGGGTATGGATTGGTTGGTGTCATGTTATGCCTCAGTTTATTGTTATGCTAAGCTGGTACATTTTGATTTTCCTGATGAGCCACCTTTAGTATGGAAAGACATGACTCATGTGACTCAAAGAAAGATAATATCATATGTAAAGGCGCACTGAGTGGTTAATATTGGGTGTTTGGGTTTTATTGCTACTGTTCGTGATACTCAAGCAGAGAATGTTACTATCACCAATGTTCTTATTGTTTGAGAATTTGCTAATGTGTTTCTAGAATATTTACTCGGCCTACCTCCGATGAGAGAAATAGAGTTCTGCATTGATCTAGTGCCAGGAACTCAACCTATCTCTATTACTTCATACCGTATAGCTCTAGCTGAGTTGAGAGAACTGAAGGTTTAAATGTTACTTGATAAGGAGTTCATCAAGCCTAGTGTATGGCCTTGGGGTGCACCTCGTATTATTTGGGAATAAGAATGATGGCACGATGAGAGTGTGCATTGACTATATGCAACTGAATAAGGCGATGATCAATAATAAGTAACCATTGCCTTGCATTGACGATTTATTCGACTAGTTACATGGTGCTACACATTTTTCCAAAACTGACTTGAGATCAAGTTACCATCAGCTTATAATAGAGACTAAGGATATCCCCAAGACTTCTTTTCAGACCAGATATAGGCACTTTGAATTCTTGGTTATGTCTTTCGGGCGGACTAATGCGCCTGCAACATTTATGGACCTCGTGAACAAGGTATTCAATCCATACTTAGACCATTTTGTGATTGTGTTCATTTATGATATTTTGGTTTGCTCTCGGACTGTGGGACATGTGGTGTCACGAGACGGGATTCAAGTTGATCCAAAGAAGATTGAAGCAGTTCGAGATTGGCCTCGACCTACTACTCCTACAGAGATACATAGCATCGTGGGACTAGCTAGTTATTACTAAAGGTTTGTGGAGGGTTTCTCGAAGATACCCACTACATTGACACGTTTAACTTAGAAAAGTGTGGTATTCCAGTGGTCAGATGAATGTGAAGAAAGTTTTCAGAAATTAAAAACTGCATTGACTACAACTCCGATTTTAACCTTACCTACTTATATGAGTGGTTTCACCATTTATTGTGATGCGGGTCGAGTGGGATTAGGTTGCGTCTTGATGAAAATTGGCAACGTTGTAGCTTATGCATCTCGATAGCTGAATAATCATGAGAAAATTTATCTGATCCATAACTTAGAATTGGCTGCTATCGTATTTGCACTCAAGATCTGGCATCACTATCTTTAAGGGGAGCCATGTGAAATCGATACTAATCACAAGAGTTTGTAATATATATTCAAGCAATGAGATTTGAATCTGAGATAGCGATGATGGTTGGAGTTACTTAAAGATTATGATCGTACTATTTTGTATCATCCCGGGAAGGCGAATGTGGTGGCAGACGCCTTAAGCAGAAAGTCTATAGGCAGCTTAGCCAGGTTTACTACTGAATAACGACCTATGGTTAGGGATATTCAGACATTGGCCAATTATGGAATTTGGATTGATCATATAGTTTCGGGCATGTTAGTTTTAGGTATGGTGGCATAATCCTCCTTAATTGGACAAGTCAAGGCTCGCCAATATTAAGCTCCTCGTCTTGCTAGACTACGAGATTGGGTGCATAATGTGGGTGTCAAGTCATTTTATATTAATGGCAAAGGCGTGTTACGTCGATATGGCAGACTGTGTATTCCCATGGTGGGTGAAGTGAAGCATCTAATTCTTGAAGAAGCTAATAACTCGCGATACTCCATTCACACAGGTGCTACGAAGATGTACCAAGACTTGCGTGGATTGTACTGGTGGAAAGGTATGAAGTCTTATATGTTGAAACATGTGATTAGTTTCTTAAATTGTCAATATGTTAAATACAAACATCAAAAAACCGGTGGAGTAATGCAAAACTTGATTATCCCAGAGTGGAAGTGAAAATGATTACTTTGTATTTCGTGGTTGGATCACCGAATACTTTCAAAAAACAAGTCTCAGTTTGGGTTAATGTAGATAGACTCACGAAATTCGCCAATTTCATACTAGTTTAAGTTACTCATATCTCAGAACAGCTAGCAAATATTTACCTCCATGAAATAGTTCGACTTCATGGTGTTTCTATTTCTATAATATCTGATCGAGGTGCACAATTTACAACTGGGTTTTGGAAGTCTTTTCAGAAGTCGTTGGGCTCTCAGGTTGAGTTGAGTACAACTTTTCATCGGCAAACTGACGGACAGTCAGATTGGATTATTCAGATCTTAGAGGACATGCTTAGAGCCTGTGCAATTGATTTTGGTTGTCATGGGATGATCAGTTGCCTTTGGCGGAGTTTTCTTATAATAATAGCTACCAAATGAGTATATAGATGGCGCCATTTGAAGCTCTATATGGTCGCAAGTGTCGTTCACCAACTGGATGGTTCGAACCAAGCGAAGCACAACTATTAGGTCCAGATTTGGTTCAGTAAGCTTTGGAGACATTTTCATTGATACGAGAATGACTTAAGACAACACAAAGCAGACAAAAGTCATATGCAGAGAAGAAAGTTAATGATCTGGAGTTCATGAAGGGTGAAAAAGTCTTCTTAAAAGTTTCACCTATGAAAGGAGTCATGAGATTTGGTCGGAAGGGTAAGCTTAGCCCTAGGTATATTGATCCTTATGAAATTTTGGATTTGTTGTTCATCCCGTTTTTCGCATGTCCATGCTTAGACGATATGTACGTGATGATAGTTAAAAGGTTCATCCAAATGATGTGGAGCTTTATGAGAATTTGACTTATGAGGAAGGTCTAATATCTATTCTTGATAGGCAACTGCGACAATTGAGATCGAAGAAGGTAGCTTCAGTGAAATTGTTATTGTGCAACCATCCAACTGAGGAGGCTACTTGGGAGTTTGAGGCGGACATGCAAGATAAATATCCTGACTTATTTAACGTGATATGTATGTTTTAGATCCGTTCGAGGACGAACATTATTTTAAGTGGAGAAAAATGTAATAACCCACATATTAGCTATGGATCTACTGGCCCGGACGCTTGAATCTATTCCACCGCAAACGACCAAATATACTACTGCAGGATATAAAAGAAAAAAGAATTAATGATTAAAATAAAAAAGGAACAAAAAGAATATAGTTGGTCAAGCCCAAAAAAGAAGAAATCTATCAATTAAAAGTCTCAAACGTTAGACACAGTAGGAAAAACAATAAGCAATATGCAGAATTAGAGAAAGAAAAGCGCAGAAGAAGAAAAGAAAAGAAAGGGGAAAAAAAGAGGAAAAGAGGGGAGAAAAATAGGGATTTTCAACCCTAATTATCAAGGTAATTCATCTACCTTTTATCTAAGTTTATTACGAATTATGGGTGAATTTTAATGGTGAAAACATGGGGATATTTTGATGAATTGAGAAAGTTTAGCCCTGGGGTTCTTCAACCTAAATCGTTGATTTAAAGGGGAAAACAATGTCGAATTTTAGACTTCTATATATTGTTGGAACTGTGTCATCAAGATCTTCCCTGAAAACATATATCTTGTCGGCCTTTGAACCTATTGACCTGTGGGCGGTTTTGTCCTTTAAAATTTAACTTTGATCGTTTAAGCCTCTAAAAATATATAAGTTTTACCCTAAGAATTTTGACCATTTTGAATCTGTTTTGTGTAGTTTGAGGTGACCTGGCGACCCGAGAGACTAGTTTTGATTTATTAGAAAGTTTGATTGAATTGTGAATTTGATGTAAGTGAGATTTTAAACTTTGAATACTTTCTTTTCAAACTCGTTTTAAAAATGTGTTTTGTATGTCCGGTCCATGTGTTGGGACGAGCGTGTGCTTGGCAGAATAGGTGGTCCTTAAGTCTGACCGCATATACTTTAATTTCAAAAATTCTTAACTCTCTTTATAAAAAAAATTGTGATGTGATACGGTTGTGTTCATGATATTGGGGCATTGTGTATGCTTCCCTTATCATTGTGTATATTTCTTGATTTCAATGGGGCATTATGTATGCTTCCCGAGCATTGTGTATGCTTCTTGATATATATTTGACACATCGTGTATGCTACCGTGGATTCATAGTGTTGATTTAATTCCTTAACTGTCATTTATGACATGTCCTTAGTGTAAATTGTGTTGAGATATATAATATACTTGATAAATAGTGGTTTGGACCTTGGTTGATATTATATAATTATATATTCATGTGCATAATATTTTTGTGCTTGTTATGTGTTTGTATTTTCTAACACTTGTTCCAGGAGTATTTAAAGTGGTGGGTCGAGGATTTTACTGGATTATATTTACGTATAACTCACTCCTTACCTAGTATGTAAGGCAATAGAAACAGAACAATAAGACATTATCAATGAGAGGGATAAGAATCAACCTGAAACATCTTAATTGCCACTACGGGGCATGATATGCATAATGGATATACTTATATATGATGTCACTCTACCGGCTGTATTATATTGTATCAAACCATTCTTCGAGGCTAATATCAATAACGTAAATATTAACTGCCCAACTGATTTAGTGGTAACTACCCGACTGGTCGTAGATCAATGGTAAATGCATGACTGTCCAACCGGCCATAGCTCGGTGGTAAATAGGAATACATAACTGCACAACTAGTCCTAGCTCAATTTGAAATACTTGACTATGCGACCGGCAATAGCTCGGTGGTAAATAAGGGATATATAACTGTCCAACCAGCCGTAGCTCGATGGTAAAGTATGAATACCATAGCCATGCCCTTGTAGATACTGTATATGCATATGTAACGCCATTACTCATTTTTCATATACATATACAATGCCTAAAGAGCCTTTTAGGATAATTAGAACATCTTACGGAGTGACCTATAGTCATTTACCATCCAATTACGTTATGAACCTTAACATCTTTACCATATGCCTAAATAGGGACTTAGGAACATATTTAGACATGCTTTAAAATACACTTTATAGGAATGAATAACATGGACATCCTTAACTACTAAGAGTAGAACCATTTATGGAATAACATTATGTTTACATTTCGTTACTTGAATCATGCCAAAAGAAGGAAGAATTAGCCATAACATACATTTATCGTTTGCTTAATGACTTAACATACTCTGCCTGTAGCCTTCAGTCGACAATAATAACAATTGGGCTAGGGTAAACCATGAAAAGACTTAAAACACACTACTAAGCTAGTACCTCATTTCTAGAAAATTGGTTAGCACTTCCCCTATGTATTTCACTTCCTTCCAATTCAAACCAACCCCAATAACAACAAGAACAATATCACCAACAACATATCCAAGCTACTACATCAAGAAACAGTCGAAACCTAGCTCAAAAACCTTCCAAAACAGTCTCAAATGCACAACACAACTTCACTTTCAAACCCTTGATCTTCATGTTCTCTTCACTACCCAAGCTTGATATAGCCCAAAAATAAAAAACCTTAAGTAGAAGAGTATAAAACATATCTTATAACACTTCAACAATCAATTTTCAGAGCTTACTTCACTGTGGAGCAATCCTCTATCAGCCACAAAGGGAAGAGAAGCAAGATAACAATCACCTCGGGATTGCCGACGATTGATTTATGTTGTTTTATTTTGATTTCACTCTTGGGTTGTTAGGGATCTCTTATATAGCATTTGGGGGGTGTTTGGGAACTGATTTACATTGAGAAATGACGAAGTTAGAGGTTGGAAAGGCTTAAATACCATTTTAAGAGTGGGTCCCAAAAGGGTTGTCTGCGTAGTCTCGCAAAAACGTGAATATGTCTCTACTACATCATTGAACCGATGAATGGTCTAATTCATTAGAAACTAGACTCGTAGACCTTCAATTTCATGGGTGGATCACTCCATACTCCAAGTATAGTGGTATAAAAGTTCGGTGAGATTGGACCCAGATTTCAGTAGAATTATGAATGTAACTTGCGGTTACTTTTTCCAACTTTTTTTTCCAACTAGCTTCACTTCAAAACTTAACATATTACTATTAAGCACTTCAAACGCCTTAAAACATGACCTCATTATCATATTAAGCACTCCTAGTTTTACCCCTAAAGTACGGGTTATAACATCTTCAATTCGTTTAATGTCCAACTCTCACAATGCTTCCTCAACATTTGTTTTAACATATCATTATCTTTGTAAAAGTCCTTAACCTATCCGACTCATATTGATTCACTTACGATGCATTATAACATAAAACTACGAGGTGTAACACATCTGATACCCACCCACCACCCCCATTACAATCACCACCGCCAATGTCAACCATCACTATTGTCGCCAACCACCAACCACATTTATCATCGCAACTACAACCACTGACAACCACTATTATTAGCCGATATCATACCTACCACCTTCATTCTTGTAATTGTATTGTAATAACCCAAATCAAAATTAGTAGTAATGTAGTATTTTAAAAAAATAAAAGAAAAAGGAATTAATGATTAATGATTAAAATAAAAGAGAACAAAAAGAATATGGTGGTACAAGCCCAAAAGAGAAGAAATCTAATCAATTAAAAGTCTCAAAGGTGAGATAGAATAGGGGAAAAAGAAGCAGTACGCAGAATCAATGAAAGCAAAGCGCAGAAGAAGAAAAGAATAGAAAGGGAGAAAAAGAGGGAGAATATATGGATTTTCAACCCTAATTATCAAGGCAATTCCTCTAATATTTTATCTAAATTTATTATGGAATTATGAGTGATTTTTTATAGTGAAAATATGGGGTATTTTGATGAATTGAGAAAGTTTAGCCCTAGGGTTCTTCTACCTAATCATTGATTTGAAGGGACAAACAGTGTCAGATTTTAGACTTATATATATCATTGGAATCATCTCGACAAGATCTTCCCAAAAATATATGTCTTGTCAGGTTTTGAACCCATTGACCTGATGGCATTTTCATCCTTTAAAATTTGACTTTGACCGTTTAAGTCTCTAAAAATATATAAGTGGTTTACCCTAAGGATTTTGACCATTTTGAATATGTTTTTGTGTAGTTTGAGGTGATCTGGAGACTCGAGGGAGCAATTTTGATTTATTGGAAAGTTTGCTGAGACTTTAAGATTTGGATACTTGCTTTTCAAATCGTTTTCAAAATATGTTTTGTCTGCCCGATCCATGTGTTGGGACGAGCGTGTACTTAGAAGAATTAGTGGTCCTTGAGGTCGGCCGCATATACTTTATTTTTAAATACTCTAAGCTCTCTTTATAAATTATTTTGTGATGTGATACGGCTGTGAGCCATGATATTGGGGCATTGTGTATGCTTCCCTTAGCATTGTGTATGCTTCTTGATTTCAATGGGCATTGTGTATGGTTCATGAGCATTGTGTATACTTCTTGATATATATTTGGCACATTGTGTATGTTGCCATGGATTTATGGTATTGATTTAATTCCTTAACTTCCATTTATGATATGTCCTTAGTGTAAATTGTGTTGAGATATATAATATGCTTGATAAATAGTGGTTTGGACCTTGGTTGATATTATATAATGATCAATTTATGTGCATAATATTTTTGTGCTTGTTGTGTGTTTGTATTTTCTAACACTTGTTCTATGGGTATTTGAAGTGGCAGGTCGAGAATCTACTGGGTTATATTTACGTATAACTCACTACTTACCTCCATGTCCATGCAAATTTTGTTGCTAAGAATGAGGCTTGTGGCTGAAGATCTCGCGAGTAGATTCTATTGCTAAGGTGAGCCACCGCATTGTTCGCGGAGGCAGTCCTTTCAGCTTTATCTAGTTTATTTCTAGTTATTTCCTTTATCTTGGGATTTTCATGTCCGACAATCAAACTCATGTAACTCTATTAGACGATTCATGGTCTTAGCGTGAGATTTGGGCTAAATATTCTTTATCTTAGAGATGGTTGGTATTTATAAATCGAATTCGGATTCGATTGATACTATTTTGTATTTAATTATTAATAAGGTTGTTTGGCCTACACTTATCTTCTCTCATTGGTCCCGTAAATGGTTAAATGTATGAGATATGGTTCACTTGGCGGGTCGTGTGTGTTGGGTGCCAATCACGTCTAGAGGTTATTTTTGGACTTGACATATATCAACATCCATCACCTCGCCGCCGCCGTCGACACTATCAGCCACTACCACCTCTATCATCATAACTAGCACCACCACCAACTATCACCAACACCATCATCAACCACCAAACATTCTTCAGCCAACACTGTCAATTACTAACATCAACCAACTCCACCATCACAACCACCACCACCATCACAACCACCACTACCAACCACCACAATTGCGTCAGTCACTACAATACCAACCACCTCCACCATCAAAACTATTATCACTACCACCACTGATACAAAATATCTTCACCATTATTAGTGAACACAAATATTTGATTTTTTTTATCAAATAATAATTTTATTTTATTAGATTTACATTTTTTTTAATATTTAGTTATTTTTTGTTTAAATTGTATATTTATATTTGAATAAATACATTATGCACATTCAAATGTTGAAAAACAAATAATCCTTCATAGAAGCTGGAATGAGCATCAATGATTTACAAAGCCCGAATGTATTCTCTATTAAGGACATGTCCCAGAAGATGAGAGGGGAATATCAGAAAGTCTCTTGGAAACATTGGAGCTGTGATAATCAGGGGCGTCCAAAATGGAACTTTATATTTACTTTAGCAGCCCAGCAAAGACTGCATACCAAGGACAAGTTGTTGAAGTGGGGCATAATCGATTAGCAAGCCCGCCAACTATGCAATAATGACGATGAAGATATCAACTATTTATTTTTCAAGTGTGAGTGGACATCAATTGTGTAGAAAAAGGTGTTGGCCTAGAAAGGATTACATAGGACCTGCATGGAGTGGGAACAAGAACTGATGTGGGCATGTACTCATATGAAAGGAAGAAGTCCAGAGCAGCTATTGCAAGAATTTCACTGGTGTGTACGTTTTATCACATATGGCTCAAGATGAATAGAAAGATCTTTTAGCAAAGGAGCAGTCCAATAGATAGACACTAGTCAAGTTGATTGTTCAAGAAGTATGCTACAAAGGGCAATTGGATGGTAAACTTAGGAGCAGGATTGAGCAGTTAAATTTCTATCCTTAGTAGAACCTGGAGATGAGTTAGTTTGTTTGGAAGTCTGTTGTTTGAGTTGGTAGCTAGGGTGGGTGAGGAGACTTGCTAATAAATTCTTATTAGCTAGCATTTGAGATGTTTGTTGCAACTAGCATTTAGATTCAGACGTCTTAATTTTAATGAAAACAAATGAGACGTGAATAAGCAAATTTTGTATTTCCAATTTTTCCTAACTTTATTTACGATGGAAGAGGCCAGAGGGTCAAAATTACCCCTTTTACTTTCGGGTATTGTTTACACTTTTCTGTTATATTATCCGGTTAAATTAACCCTACTTTTATACTATCTGATCAAATTCACCCTTAGCTCTAGCAAATTTTTAAATATTATCCTCAGTTCTAAATTTTACTCAAGATTTCTTTCATATTGAAGTACTTATTTAGGGATGGCAACTAAACCGTTTATTTCTTATACTCAAAATCGTGTCAGCTTTTTAATTCTACCCTATTAAGCATTAACTAGTTAAAATGAATCTCACTTAGAAAACATGTAAGTTGTAACAATATCATTTAAATTATTTCATTCAATTCGTTTTTACCATTTTATGTGATTAAAAAGTTCATTTATACTTCATAAATGTGCTACACGTGAAAAAAATATAATGTGAGCTTTTTTCTGATTTACTGTCAAGAGAAGTTTAGCAGAACTAATTACTTATTTTTAATTGGAAAAGTCTAATACTTTTAATAATGGAATTGTTGTTAATATATTAAAGCCTTAATTTTAATACTTTGAGTTCTCACACCTTTATGTGGCAATATATCAGAAATAGATTCAATTGGTTTATAAATAGTTTCAAATAAATTTACTGAAAATAAAAATCTATTTATTGTTTTGTGTAAAAATATATTCTGAGTTTAAAATAGCATATAAAGATACATATTTAAGAGCATCAGCTTTCTTAAATCAGATATGAGAATTGAAATTAGAATAAGAGTAAAAAGGTTTTAACTCATGACGTGTCCTGTGTATAACTTTTTTAAAATTGTTTTAAGTCGCTCAGTGATGCTCCGCCACATTGTCGTCCCTAAATAAGTGCCTTAAATAAAACGAATTTCAAATATTGTGTGTTAAGGATGGACGAAATTTTTTAAAAGTTCGCTAGAGGTAGTTGTAAATTTGACCACATAGCATAATGGTAGAGGTAAACTTAACAGGATAGTATAACGGAGGCTAACAATATTCGAAAGTAAAGGAATAAAAATTTGACACTTCTCCCTAATTTCAAAGGTTTGTGCATTTGTATTTTATTATTTTTATTAGGATAATTTTAGAGACCACATTAAGGTCTTGTTTTGTGATATTAACTTTCTTTGTGTTTTGTAATGATTCTTTCATTCAATTATATTACTATTAAAAATTATAATCGAACTAATTTGCCCTTGATAATGTACTTTTGTTTAATTTATTTTGTGAACATTCTTTTTTTATAAAAATATAACTTTCAAAAAGTATTACAATATGATAATTCGATTTAGTTTTGCAGCATAACTTTTAGGATGTGGCAAATTAGTGTTGGAAATATACTAAATGTGGAATTAAGTATATCCCATTAATTTATGACTTGAACAATTGGGCCCGCACATCGGAAAACGCCGTTTCCACACACGTGCACACGTAGTGCCAAGTATCGCAAATTTCATTAGTGAAAGAGATATTGGTACGTATGTAATACGTTTGAGACATAGAATTATGGACGGTTATTGGCCAAATGACAAAGTATTCCACGTTGGTAAAAGAAGGAAGAAGTGTAAGATGAAACGAGTCGGAAATTGCCGCGGAGCCATGAAGGGCCGCGGCGTCACAACCGTCGGAGCCGCGGGGCCATAGCACCGCGGCGCCTCCCAGGCTGCGCCGCGGTGCAAAATGGTTGGTCAGCTACTGGAGCCGCGGCGCTTCGGAGGCAGATTGATGCGACGGGAAGTTGGAAAAATCTGATGTTTAGGCTGGTTTTGGAGCATTGATTCTCCATTACTTACCACATGAATTCAGCCATTATTTAGCTTAAGGTAACCTCTCATTCAAGTGCAATTACATGGCTATTGAAAGCCATTAGTTGGCTAGGTGAGGGGTCTTCCACTTACACTATAAATTGAGACTTTTGGCTCAATTGAAAACTACACTCAACACTTAGAAAATATTCTACAGATTTTCAGAGTTTATATTCTTCCTCTCTAGCAAAGTCACTATACTCAAAGTTCTTCAAGAGTACACTTGAGTTTCCTTTGCTCACTTGTTAAAGTTGTTGTATCTTGGGAGACTATTGCTCAATACCGTAAAAGGAGATATACGGGGCAATTTGTCTTAAAGAAAGAGTGTCATCACTTGACTCAGCGAATCACACAAGCAATCGGTTAAGTTCTTGATTTCCAGTTTATTGTAATAGTTAGTTTATCCTTTCTATTATTGTAATAGTTACTTACTTCCCGTTCCCTACAATAATTGTATCCCAAACTGCTTCTGATTCTGCTACTGCTGCTCAAGGCAATCCCTTTGCATTCCCCACTGCTCATGGCACTCTTAATGCCTTTCCGGTTGCTCAAGGCTCATCTAACGCCTTTGCTGCAGCTTAAGGGAATGTTGTCGCTCCTCTACCCGCTGAATTTCACCATGAACGCCCTGAAAGGTTTATGGGGACAAACTTCAAGAGATGGCAACAAAAGATGCTTTTCTATTTGACTGTTATGGGAATGACACGTTTCCTAACAGAAGATCCACCACAAGCTGGATATGAAATGGACCCTTCGCCTTCTGAAACGGGTAAAGGGGGCCTAGGTATCCATGTCATTAATGGCATGAAGATGGTTCTTGATGCATGGAGTCATAGTGATTTCATGTGTAAGAATTACATATTGAACTGCTTGTCAGACTCTCTCTACATGGTGTATTGCACCGTTGGCACTGCCAAAGAGTTGTGGGAGAAGCTACAAAAGAAGTACAACACACAAGATGCAAGTACTAAAAAATTCATCGTTGGAAAATTTCTGAAATTTCAAATGGTGGATAGCAAGACAGTGATGTCCCAAGTCCAGGAATTCCAAATGATTTTACATCACATGGATTTGGAAGGTATAAAGTCAAACGAGCAGTTTTTGGTTGCATCACTGATTGAAAAGTTATCTTCTTCGTGGAATGAGTTTATGAGCTACTTAAAGCTCAAGACAAAGGAGATGACCTTCGAAGAACTTATTATCAAACTCCAAATTCAGGAAGATAATAAGAAGGCCTTGCCTAGGGGAAAACAACCCGCTGAGGCAAAAGCAAATCTGGCTGAGGCCAAAGGGAACCTAAGCAAGAAGCGGAAGTTCCAGAAAGACAGCAAGACCCAAGCAGTGGAGAAGTTCAAAGGAAACTGTCACCACTATGGGAAACCTGGTCATATGATCAAGGACTGCCGCAAGCTCAAGACTAAGAAACAAGAGAAGGCCAAGGCTAAGGTTAAGGCTCAGGTTAACGTTGTCAAGGACCAGTTTCTGGACGACATGATTGAGGAGTTCTCAGCGGTGGTGCTAGAAGCAAACCTGGTTGAGAATCCTATGCAATGGTGGATGGACACAGGTGCTACAAGACACATCTGTTCCAACAGAGATGCTTCTCCACTTATACACCGATTACAAACAAGAAGCTGTTCATGCGCAATAACGTTTCCTCTGACGTGTTGGGGGTAGGAAAGGTAGTCCTGAAGATGACTTCTGGAAAGGAGCTCACTCTGAAGGAAGTGATGCATGTTCCTGAAATTAGAAGAAATTTAATTTCAGGTCCTTTATTGGTTAACGCTGGTGTTTGAGTCCAATAAATTTGTAGTCACTAAGAATGGAACGTTTGTGGGAAGAGGATTCGTCTGTAAAGGCCTCATCAAAGTGAACACCATGTTTGTATTACGTAAAAGAAATAATATTTAAGCCTCTTCATCTTACTTGCTTGAGTCCTCTAATTAATGGCATCATAGATTAGGACATGTCAACTACAAATCCATCCAAAGGTTGGTAAAGTTGGAGTTGTTGTCATATATCGACGTAAACCCTCAACATAAGTGTGATGTGTGCGTAGAGGCAAAACTCACAAAGCTTCCTTTTCGATCCGTCGAAAGGAATATCGCTCCTCTAGAACTTATTCACATAGATATATGTGATTTGAAGTTTGCACCAACTAGAGGGAGAACAAGTACTTTGTGACATTCATTGATGATAGCATAAGGTATTGTTACCTTTACTTGTTGAAAAGTAAGGATGAAGCCTTTAAAGCGTTCCGACGTTACAAAGCAGAAGTTGAGAACTAACTAAGCATGCAGATTAAATCCATTCGTAACGATAGAGGGGGAGAATATGTACCGCCATTTGAGGAATATTGTGCCCAAGAAGGCATTGTTCATCAAACGATGGCTCCATACTCACCTCAATCGAACGGTGTGGCGGAACGTAAGAACCGCACATTGAAGGAAATGATGAATGCCTTGCTCATCAATTCCGGTCTTCCCTAAAACAGGTGGGGAGAAGCTGTCCTTACCACTAATACGATTCTTAACAGAGTCCCACATAAGGGTAAGGACAAAACTCCATATAAATCATGGAAAGGAAATAAACCCACCTATAAATATTTAAAGGTGTAGGGTTGTCTGGCAAATGTTGAAGTACCTAAGCCAAAGCAGGTCAAGATTGGGCCTAAGACTGTAGATTGCATATTTATCGGATATGCAAATAACAGTAGTGCTTATCGCTTCTTAGTGCATAAGTCAGATATTCCAGATATCCACGGGGGTATAATCAAGGAATGCTCAATTCTTTGAAGGTACATTTCCTAGAAAGGAAAATGACATAACCTCTCGCAAATGAAGTTATGAACAAAGATCTCAGGAATCGGGAGTCGTTGATGGCCCGGATCTAGATGGTTCAGATCTAGTAGATCTCGAGGTAGCTGAATATCCGGAATCTAGTGTTCCAGATTCTCAGAACTTGGAGACTCCAGAGATGGAACTAAGGCGAAGTAAAAGGGTCAGGAAGGATAAATCCTTCGGTCCTGACTTTGTAGCTTATATGGTTTATGATGAACTAAGGACAATTGCTGAAGCATTATCAACTCCAGAGGCACCGCTCTGGAAAGAAGCTATTGAGAGTGAAATAGGCTTCATTCTACATAACCATACTTGGGAGTTGGTTGATCTTCCTCCGGGAAATAAATCATTGGGGTGTAAATGGATACTCAAACGGAAGTATAACGCAGATGGGTCTATAGATAAGTACAAGGACATGTTGGTAGTCAAGGGCTATCGGCAGAAAGAACGTCTTGACTACTTTGACACGTACTCCCCGGTATCTCGGATGACGTCCATACAGGTATTCATTGTGATCGCAGCTTTGCGTGACCTTGAGATACATCAAATGGATGTCAAGACAGCCTTTCTATATAGTGATTTGGAAGAAGAAATTTATATGGACCAACCCGAGGGGTATGTGGTTCAAGGGCAAGAGAAGAAAGTATGTCGGCTTGTCAAATATCTGTACGGGCTGAAACAAGCCCCTAAGCAATGGCACAAAAAAATTGATAGTACTCTACTATCGAAGGGTTTCGTCATTAATGAGTGTGACAAATGTGTCTACATGAAAGGTAATTCTGACTCGTTTGTTATGATATGCATGTATGTAGACGACATATTGATCACAGGGAGCAGTCCTAGAATAATTCTAGAGACTAAGAACATGTTGAAATAATGCTTCGACATGAAGGATATGGGTATCGCAGATGTCATTTTAGGGATAAAAATCTCTAAGACGTTTGACGGACTGGTCTTATCTCAGTCTCACTATATCGAGGGTGTTTTGAGAAAGTTCTAGATGTTAGACAGTTCGCCTATAAAGTCACCAATGGATAGAAATCAAAAACTTGATAAAAAATCGTGGTGCACCTATATGCCAGGAGCGATATGCATAGGTGATCAGTAGTTTGATGTACATAACAAACTGCACCCGACCTGATATAGCTTATGCAGTCAACAAGTTGGCTAGGTTTACCCGTAATTCGAGTGATGATCACTGGAAGGCGTTGAATTGGGTACTTCAATACCTGAAATACATGTTAACTTACGGGATGCATTATTCGAGATATCCAGTTGTACTAGAGGGGTACAGTGATGCAAACTGGATATCTGATATAGAGAACACCAAGTCCACCAGTGGGTATGTATTTACCATTGGTGGTGGGGCTGTGTCTTGGAAATCCTCTAAGCAAACTTGCATCGCCCGATCCACAATGGAATCAGAGTTTATCGCTTTAGACAAAGCAGGAGAAGAAGTTGAGTGGCTTCATAACTTCTTAGAGGATGTTCCTTGTTGGAACAAACCCGTACCTTCTGTAATGATCTACTGCGACAGCCAGTCAGTCTAGAAAGGGCACGAAATGCTATGTACAACAGCAAGTCTCGTCATATTCGACAGAGGCATAAGACGTTAGGAAGCTGATCACTACGGATATAATATCAATTGATTACATTAAGTCAAAGGATAATAAGCAGACCAGCTGACAAAGGGCTTACCCAAGGATTAGATGTTCTGCCTATCTAGGGGAATGGGCTTAAAACCCAAAGTATAAGGACCAATATGGTGGTAACCCAACCTTACTGACTGGAGATCCCAGGAATTAGGTTCAATAGGAAAACTAAGTTGTAAAGGTTCAGTTGATCGCTTCGGTGGAAACATGAGCACTTCGAATAGTGATTTCTGTAGAGAAACACCAAATCCAAAGTCGTTCCCGTGATAGACTATAAGTGCTATCTGCAGTGTGGGTGAAGGTTAAGTTTCCAAAACCTTTAATGATCCTCACCGGTTGAGGTTAGGTTTGGGGAAAAAATTTAATGGTTCCTAACACTTGTAAAGTGGGGTATAGCAGGATACCTTGTAGGAGACCACCTATTTAAGTGCGAGGACCGGCCGCCTCAAATGAACGCACTTAAGAAACCAAGAAGTGTCCACGGCCACAACGGACAACACATTACGAAGAACTGAGTAGAAGAAGTTGTTGTGTTGGTACCGTTGACATGGCTTACACTAAACATTGACGGTTCAAGAAATCATATTCACCACGAAGTAAGTAAGTCCGATGGTATTCTACTATGGAAGGTTCAAAGTGTATGCTACCTATCCAGATGCAACATCGGTCCGCTGAAAGATTGCTAGAAAAGGCACCAAGCGTGTGCGCCAAAATCTCTTTCAAGATGGGATTGTTGAAAATTTACTAAATGTGGAAATAAGTATATCCCATTAATTTATGACCCGAACAATAGGGCATGCACGTCGGAAACGTCATTTCCACACACGTGCACACGTAGTGCCAAGTATCGCAAATTTCATTAGTGAAAGAGATATTGGTACATATGTAATACGTTTGAGACATAGAATTATGAACGGTTATTGGCCAAATGACAAAGTATTCCACGTTGGTAAAGGAAGGAAGAAGTGTACGAAGTGTAAGCTGAAACGAGTCGGAAATCACCGCGGAGCCGTGAAGGGCCGCGGCGCCACCCAGGCTGCGCCGCGGTGCAAAATGGTTGGTCAGGTACTGGAGCCGCGGCGCTTCGGAGGCAGATTGCTGCGACGGGAAGTTGAAAAATCTGACGTTTGGGATGGTTTTGGAGCATTTATTCTCCATTACTTACCACATGAATTCAACCATTATTTGGCTGAATGTAACCCCTCATTCAAGTGCAATTACATGGCTATTGAAGGCCATTAGTTGGCTAGGTGAGGGGTCTTCTACTTACACTATAAATTGAGGCCTTTGACTCAATTGAAAACTACACTCAACACTTAGAAAATATTCTACAGATTTTCAGAGTTCATATTCTTCCTCTCTAGCAAAGTCACTATATTCAAAGTTCTTCAAGAGTAACACTTGAGTTTCCTTTGTTCACTTGTTAAAGTTGTTGTTGTATCTTGGGAGACTGATGCTCAATACCGTAAAAGGAGATATACGGGGCAATCTTGTCTTAAAGAAAGAGTGTCATCACTCGACTCAGCGAATCACACAAGCAATCGGTTAAGTTCTTGATTTCCATTTTATTGTAATAGTTAGTTTATCTTTTCTATTATTGTAATAGTTACTTACTTCCCGTTTCCTACAACAATTGTATCCCAACAATTAGTTGGGAGTATCCTTTTTTCCTTCCAATAATCTCATTATATTGTTACTGTATGGTCAAAATATGATGAACTAGAGGATTTGCACACGTAGCAACGAAGAGACAAGGTTGAAACAAATATAGGGTTCTGACGACTGTCCGGTATGATTAATTGTTGTGCGAGTGAACCTCCGGGTATGACATGTCACGAGATGGAAGGTTGTTCCACACATCCGGTGAACGGTAGTTAGAGATAACCATACATCCTGACATTTAGGGGATCACGATCTACCCAATCTCATAATCCACGACCTATAAGCCAACAACGACTGCTACGTACCTAGGGTTAGGGGAGTTAGTTATCTAAATCAAACCTATATTATACCCCCTCAACCCCTGATTTTGAATATAATTTTACTAAGTCTTTCATTGCTAGTTCATGACAGTTTATGAACACACATTTCATCACTCAAGCAATCTGTTTAACATTCGAGAAGATCGAATAAGATTCTGTCTCTCTTTTTAGTAAGTTATTTCGATTTTTTGTTAGTGTTTTTCCTAGTCTTAATTGTTACTCCATTACTCAAATGTAGAATCAAAGATTTACAGAATAATTGGACTAGTTTTGTTGTTATAAACCCATTTCAAACAAACTCAACAGGTTTTCCAAATGTAAATGAATTTTAGGCTAAACAGTTTGACGCCCATCATGAGACCTTAACAATATTAATTATCTCAAGTTCTTTTAATCTTTCGTTGATTTTGTGTTTGGCTGACAAATAATATTTGGCTAGTCTTCAAACCGCTGCTAAGACATGTGATGTTGTTGAAAGTCCAAACCCTAATAAAATTTTAAATAAGGACGACCCTGCTGACATAGATGGAGTCTCTGGTGATGATAAGGAATAGGAGAAAGAGAGGACCAAATCCAATCTAATCTTCGTGGAAACTGAACACCCCTCATTGAGCAACACGCCAGAGAATCCCTCTAGCTAAACCCCACTAAAAAGGGTAAGGAAAGCCGATAACCTACAATGGAATAGTTCGCATTCTGGCAACATGCTATGAACGCAACAATAGGCAGTATGATGTCCTCTTTGGCCGCCTATGTGGGATCGCTTTCACGGCCAAGGAAGACTCCAACTGCAGGCATGCAAAACCTTGCGTCAGGAAGTTCTTGTATAGCTAACGTCCCTGGAAACTTAGGGCCCTCAGGTAACTCGGGTGCTGGAGCGGTAGTCAAAGGGGCGATATTAGTAAGACTGTCACCGACTCACAAGTTGAAAACTTACATGAGATGGACAACATTCTAACTCAACTTTTATAGCTGAAATTCCAACTTAATTAGTACATCGCTGCTACCAATTTCAGTTTCAACTATTTCTCTTGCCAATTTTCACCAGATTAAGGTTTGGTCAATTTTTGACGTTTTCCTACAACAATGCCCACAATATTTTCCCAACTCTATCTAACATTCATTATTACAAAACTAATGCAACTAAAGAACCCGTAAATTCTGTTTGAATCCACTTCGGCGACGAAAATTCCAACATATGATAACATTTTCCCTTTCAAAAACAAATTGAAAAAATAAAACAAAAGACACCAAAATATTATCGCCAAGAGAACAAAGGTCCCATCAAAAATATTTTTATAAAACTTATATTAGTTAATCTGAATAGACTTACAATATCTAGTATGTCATGTTATGTTTAGCGGTTACATTAAAGAAAATTTCAGTATCTTAGAACTACCCAATTTTGAGAGGAAAATACTAGATAAATAAAAAAGGAAGAGTATAACAGTCAATTTATTTTATTTAATTAAAAAATAAAGAATATAATAGTCTAATCATTTTATTTAATTAAAAAGTGAAGATATAATTTGAACTATACCATGTATGTGCCATTTTAAATATAACGAATCAAACATTCGATAAAAATAGTTTTAGCATAACAATTCATGTATTACTACAACAACATACTCAATGAAATTCCACAAAATGGGGTCTGGAGAGGGTAGCGTGTAAGAATACCTTATTCCCTACCTTGAGAGGTAAAAAGGTTATTGTCACGATCCAAACCGGAGGGCCGAGACTGGCACCCGAAACTTAATTGCGAAGCACCAACTTACATATCCTTTAATCATCTTCAACATTATAAGAGTCGGCGAGGCCAACATGAACTATAATATGTGAAACCCAGAACTCAACATAAACAGCTCAATAGTGCTACATAATAACATGAACATATATATATATATATATATATATATATAGACCTCCATGATAGACTATATACATCATCATATGAGACGACAAGGCTATACACAAAACTGTGCACATGATAATTGTCTATGAGCCTCTAAGAATACGTAAAAACTGTCATGAGTCAGGATGGGGCCCCAACGTAGCCAAAAACCATCTATACATATGCATACCAATATGACCAGGCAAGTTCTGAAGAGTGGAGCTCACCAACCAACCGTTGATCAAGATAGCCTACTGGATAGTCCGCCAACCTGTCTACCTGGACATGCAGCATGAAATACTGCTTCCACAAATAAAAAGAATGTCACTACGAATAATGTACCGAATATGTAAGGCGGGAAACATAAGTAAAGGCAGTAATGTAAATAGAGATGAGGAGAGACAACATGTAACTCTGAAATGCAACTGAGGGCATATATATATACTATGCCGACTATAGCGCGGCTCGGTATGGTAAAATAGATAGATATATATACAATGCATAAATGACTAATGGAATGATAGTCTAAACCTTTCGGAGTGACGTAAGGTCGGTAAACCTCCGAATACATTATGTGAGCTACCTCGTTAACATATGATGTTATAAGAATCAGGAAATACCTTGTACTATATAATCTGCCCTCCGGTTATAGCTCGAGGTGTTTATATACATATAACTACCCTCTGATTATAGCATGGGGTATGTATGTGCATAGATAACTACCCAACCGATATTAGCTCGGTGTTGTATGTGATATACTATAGTAATAATTGGACTCTTGGCCCTCTAAAATTCATAAGATTATTTTCTTCATTTTTGGGATGACACTTGGTCGGTATGTGAACTTATGCTTCCGATATGCTCCATCGGGAGGAATAAGAAACTCAACTATGCAACAAACAAACCGATATAAACAAGATATGGTTTCAATATGAAAGGTACTCCCGACAAGGGACAGATAGACATTGATTTAACATACTTCATCAAGCAATTCATTGGAAATCGATATTCGTTCTAGAATTCATGTTTTATTATTACATGGTGTAACATTCTTCCCCCTTAAGAACATTCGTCCTCGAATGTTGAGGGACGTAAATAAGGGTTCTTGATTCTTGTGACTTTATAAAATTTTGACAGAGTTTCCTCTATAAATATGACTATCCCAAAACCTGTCATTTAGTCAGAAACCACAAGAAGTGCCACACATGGCCAAATGACGTATCATTAGCCTCACACAACCATCAACACATAAATAGATATAAAAGGTTAGACATAACTTATCTTACACACCCTTGTCTGAAATTTGTGTTGTATCGGTTTCATCATGGCTATTGATATCACCTAAATCAGGTATATAAAATGAGCTCAATATAGCGTTAGAGTAAGGTAATCGTATCGCACGATATCAATATGAACTTGTGGTTTGGAAAAGATAAGGGTATCTAGATTTCATGTCTTCCTCGGCTTCCCAAGTCATTTCTTCTGTGTTGTTTTCCTCCATAACACTTTAACGGAAGCAGTCTCTTTAGTTCTCAGCTTCCGATTTTGGTGATCTAAAATAGCAATTGGAACCTCTTCATAAGATAGATCCTCGGTAATCTGAACATCCTCCACGGGAGTAATACGGGAGGGATCTCATATACACTTGCGCAACATCGATATGTGGAATATTGGATAGACTGCTTCTAATTATGGGGGTAGTTCAAGCTAGTAAGATACTTGTCCTACCCTCTGAATGATCTTATATGGTCCGACGGACCTGTGAATAAGTTTAGCCTTCTTGTCGAATCTCACAACGCCTTTCATAGGTGAAAACTATAAAAATACCCAATGTCCTACTGCGAACTCTAAATCGTGATATCGAACATCTGGATAGGATTTTTGCCGACTCTAGGCAGTCAATAAGTGCTCCTGGGTTAACTTCACTTTCTCCACATCTTGCTAAACCAAGTCGAGGACTAGTAATTCAGCTTCAAACCAACTAATCAGAGAACACTTTCGTCCATATAAGGCTTCATATGGGGGCATCTTTATTTTGGAGTGATAGTTGTTATTATAAGAAAATGCGATAAGTGGCAAATGATCATCCTAGCTTTCTTTAAAATCTAATACACAAGTCCGTAACATATCCTCGAGCATCTAGATAGTGCGTTTGGCCTGACCGTCTGTCTGCGGATGAAAGATTGTGCTAAGATTCACTTCAGTGCCTAAACCCCTCTGAAAAGACTTTCAGAAGTTAGCCATAAGCTAGGCACCTCTCAGATATAATGGAAATCGGAACACCATATAATAGGGCTACCTCATTGATGTACAGCTTGGCAAAATCTTCAGTCGAATAAGTAGTTCGAACAGGTAGAAAATAGGCATATCATTCCACTAGTAGATCTGTCAGAGATCATGATACATATTTGATGAACCAGGATGAATAGAATACCTCGACTGGTGGATCTCAGCCATAATCCTCCTCAAACTCCTCCAACATCTGGTACACATAATCAGCCCTGGTATCTGAGGACTCCATCTCCTGCAAGCTCCAATATTGGCTTCTTCTATAAGGGAATTCCTTCTTGCATTCTGACTAACTCAGTGTCATCAAACTACCTTGCTTTCACTTTCGCTACCAATGATGATTCTGCGATATTCTGAACCACATCACTTTCGTCACCCGTATTAAGTAGTCACACATTTAAGCTAGCTAGTCGACACAACTCTTTGGTTATCTATAACTTATTGGCGTATACATGGTTCAAAATTCCCATGGACTTACGTCTCAAGGCGTCAGCTACAACATTTGCTTTGTTGGGATGATATAAAATATCAAATACATAATCTTTTAATAGCTCAAGCCACCTCATTTGTCTCAGATTCAACTCATTTTGCCAAAATATGTACTATAAGCTCTTATGGTCTGTCAATAGGTCAACATAAACCCTATATAAATAGTGATGCCATATTTTCAGGGGGAAGATAACAACCACCAACTCAAGATCATAAGTCAGGTAGTTCAGCTCGTGCTTCCTCAATTGTCTCGAATCATATGCAATAACCTTGTTGTGGTGCATCAGAACACAACCTAGGCCAATCTTATGGAGGCATCACAATAAACAACATATCCATCGGTACCTTCTAGAATTGCTAAGATATGTGTGGATGTCAGTCTATTCTTCAACTCTTGGAAACTTTGCGCACGCATCTGACCACTAAACCTTGGCCGCCTTATGAGTAAGCTTTGTCAAAGGTGCAAAGATAGAAGAAAATCCCTCCACAAACCTTCGGTAATAATTTGCCAAACCCAAGAAACTATGTACCTTAGTAGGGGTCGTGGGCCTCAGCTAATTCTTTATAGCCTTAATCTTCTGGTTGTCTACTTTAATACCTTCTGAAGAAACTATGTGACCCAGAAAAAGCAACTAAGTTCAACCAGAACTCACATTTGGAGAACTTAGCATACAACTCATAATTCTAGAGTATTTGTAACACCGCTCGCAAATGATTCACATGATCTGCCTCAGTCTCGGAGTATACCAAAATGTCATCAATAAATATGATCACAAATATATCCAATAATAGCTTGAAGACCCAATTCATTAAGTCCATGAAGGTCGTTGGTGCATTAGTGTGTCCGAAAGACATCACCTGAAACTCAAAGTGACCATACATGGTCTGAAAGGTTAACTTCAGAATGTCTTGCTCCTTTACCCGCAACTGGTAATACCCCGATCTCAAATCAATCTTAGAGAAATATATGGGACACTGCAATTGATCAAATTTATTGTTGATCCTCGAAAGTGGATACTTATTCTTGATAGTAACTTTATTTAGTTGTATGTAATCCTCAGAGAACCGTCTTTCTTGTGAACGAACAATACTGGTGTGCACCACGGTGAAGTACTAGGCCTAATAAAACCTTTCTACAATAAATCCCTTAGTTGTTTTTCCAACTCCCTTAGCTAGATAAGTCATTCTGTAAGGAGCGATAGATATCAGTTGCGTACCTAGAAGCACATTAATAATGAACTGGATCTCTCTCTCTCTAGAAGAATACCAAGAAGTTCATCTGAAAACACATCTAGGAATTCATTCACAATGGGAACAGATTTGAGGGTCGGAGGCTCTGCCTTTATATTCTCAGACTCATACAAAATGATAGCTATAGCCTTTGAAAATCATTTTTTCCTTTAGGCAGGAAATAAACCTGCCTTTAGATTTAGCTAAATTACACTTCCATTCTAGGGTCGGTTCGCCTGGAAAACTGAACCAAACGACCTTCATTCGGCAATCAACATATGCATAACAACAGGCCAACTAATCCATGCCCATAATAATGTCGAATTCAACCATTGGAACCTCAGCTAAGTCAGCCGAAGGTGACGATCACAAACTGTCACTACACAACCTCGGTAGACTCATCTGGCTACAATTGTCTCACTTACTGGTGTAGCCACCTCATACGGCTTAGACAATAATTCTAGCTCAAATCCAAACGTACTAGAAACAAAAAGTGTAACGTAGTTGGAGCTAGGTTCTATCAATATATATATACATCATAAGTGAAGACATATTAGTACCGATGAACATTAGCAGGCTCAATCAGAGAAAACTTTGGGTTCTAGAGCTCCCTGTACCATCAGAAGGCCCGACACCTATAGAGACCATTATCTGTTGCTGCTTAGAAGCTACTATATGTGCCAATAATTGTACAACACTCACCACACACTACTTAGAAGACTCAAGTAGAGGAACTGGGGGGACCGAATTCTGCAAAGTTAGAGGTGTTGCATCGTGAGGAGCTAAGGGTATTGTACCTCCTCTAACCTCCTCATACGCGAGCAGAATAGGTGATACGTGAGAATGCGCTCAGCCTGTACTTCAGCTCTATTACTCTTGTTAGGCAGGGCTTTACTAGTACCTTTGCCCCTATCTACACTGGCTCGATAGCTAGCGGTAGCCTTTCTAGTAATCAACATGATTGAAAAGGGATAGAGCACGGATTAGACTCAAAATCTTATTAACTCATATATATAGCATGATCTATGAGATGAAAGAGTAATAACCATCCCTAAATGTCTAGTAGCCTCTTGCTTATAAGTGTGGTACACAACACACCATAAACAAGACTCTACTAGACACAACACGTAGATACCCTTGGACTAACCTGCTCTGATACCAAGTTTGTCACACCTCAAACTAGGGGTGTGGCTAGCACTCGGTGCCTTACTTGCCCAAATGTACCATTCTGAAAATAAGACTCCCGAATGTATAGAACTTCTGGCCGACAAGGTCGTACTATACTATAATATGAATAACAACACAATCAATACAATAAATAGGCCAAAAAGGCCACAATCTGAAAAAACAGGAATGAGATCCAAACCTCTGAAACTAAATGTAGGAAAATTAACTCAAAACATATATATAAATATAAACCAGGTCAACAAGGTCGTAACATAAGTTAGCAAAATAATAATCAGGCTGACATGGCCTTATATCACTACTAAACTAATCATGTCTATGATCCTCTACGAGTAACTAAACTGTCATATGGTCGGGATAGGGCCCCGTTCTACTGTTACACCCCATATTTTCACATGCGCGTAGGAAGGGGGGAATCTGTCTACTTAAGCCTCTCTAACTCAGGATCATTTCCAAGGGTCCCCTATGACATATGTATATGTTAAGAAGGTATATAGAAGGTTGGAGGTCATTGATATTGAAGGAACCATCCGTCGACAAAGTTCGAAGAACTAAGTGTGATACATTAAGTATTTCACATCGTGGATGAGGTCTGCCTCATAGACAGGGGTGCGATAAGCCAAGGAATCAAGGCCAACTCACTGCCCTGATATGCCCTTGGATCCGCGAAGGCTTATGCACCACAGATGCCATCTCACATCAGAGGCGGTGGCCGGCCATCTTAGCTTATTTAAGTAGTGGCTTATTCATTTAACTCATAATTCTACCCAAACAGATCCCTAAGCCCTCCCTAGACATTCTCCAAAGGTCCAAGGGTGATTATCAAGTGAATTCATCATGTTACAAGTCTTTACTTCCTATTGATGTTTCTATCTCTTGTTATCCCTCATAGGGATCATGTTCTGCACTTGATAGTGTCTCTGATGGTATGGCCTCTTGTGGCTCCTATTAATTCCATGACAGTCGACACATACATAGTTACATAATGATATCGAAGGGTATCGACCTTGTGTCACTTCGATCAGGTTTATGAGGCTCTTCTGAGTCCTTTCATTCCTTGTATATATATGTATCTATTTTATGACATCGAGTCACGCTATAGTCAGCCGGGAAGGCACTTATATGTGCACACCATTGTAGTTGGGTAGTTTATGATGATGATAGCCCAAAGAGCGGCCTAATGATGATGAGATAGCCCCGATGTGTGCCATATACATATATATATATATACGTACATAAGAGTTTTAAAAGAAAGCATGCATATCATTCACCCATAAAGGCATTCAGAGTACATGTTGTCTCTCTATTACTCTATTTACATTATTGCATTTATTTATAATTTTAGCCTTACATATTTAGTACATTCTTTCATACTGACATCCCTTGTTGGGGCACTGCATTTCATGCACCCAGGTACAGATAGACGTATAGTCAATCTTTTACAGTAGGTGACTTGACTCAGCTACAAATTGTCACGCTCCTTTCTTCCGGAGTTGTCTAGTGAGTTGGTAGGTAATGGTTGCTGCATATATGTATATAGTTTGGGTATGGCGGGGGACTGTCCTGACTTGATAATGTTCGTCTACTCTTTAGAGGCTTGTGGACAATTGTCTTGTATATAGCAGTTATGTATGGCCTTGCCAGCCTTTTAGTTAGTTTGTTGTTGTTATATATATATATATATGTGTGTGTGTGTGTGTGTGTGTGTGTGTATGTGTTGGGCCTCTTCTGTATGCAAGTTGATGTGTCATTTGATTGTATAATCATTGGTCAAAGGCCATGTCAACCGATGTATCATTAAGTATGATACAAGTATTACGACTGGTACGCTTGAGCCTTAGGGCACGGGTGCCGGTCACAACTCCTAAGGGTGGGGTGTGACACCTACCTATTATCTATATATATAGATGACATAACCTCAACACCTAACCAGTAAGCTCTGAAAGACGCGAAGCTTACCAACCGACGGCTGAGACTCAACAACTCCTACTGGGGAAGTCTATCTGGGCCTCTATCTGAACCTGCAACATGAAATGCAGCGCCCCTAACAAAAAGGTCGTCTGTACGAATGAATTATGTCAGTATGTAAAGCATGAATAGAAATATGAAAGTATAAACTATAAAGCAGGACATAAGAAGTAAGCTCATGACCTAATAACCTTTATGCCACTCAGGGCAAACTATGAAACTATTTTAAGACACATATACATATATTGTACTATATAATCTGCCCTCCGATTATAGCTCGGGGTGTTTTATACATATAACTGCCCTCCGGTTGTAGCCCGGGGTATGTATGCGCATGGATAACAGCCCAACCGATATTAGCTTGGTGGTGTATTAGATATACTAATAGTAATAATAAGACTCTTGGCCCTCTAAAACTCATAAGACTATTTTTTTTTTCATTTTTAGGATGACACTTGGTCGATATGTGAACTTATGCTTTCGATACGCACCATCAGAAAGAATAAGAAACTCAAATATACAAAAAACAAACCAAGATAAACAAGATATGGTTTCAATATGAAAGACACTCATGACAAGGGACATATAGACATAGATTTAGAATACTTCATTAGGCAATTCATTGGAAATCGATATTCGTTCTTGAATTCATGTTTTTGAAAGGAAAGTTAGCCTTACATACCTGTGTCGCTTAGATAACAATGTTGCATGAACCCCCATACACTCTAAGAACATAAATGGACTGGGGCAAGATAGGATCAATAAACTAAGAATCGAATCACTACGGCATTTCATCGAACATCTAGAAGGCATACTTCTCATGCTTTGTTTTCATGGCTACCAAAGTACTATTAATATATCTTCATCAACTATAGAACAATTCATATCACCGTCATCACACTCATAACTTTCAGCCATAACATCTCAAGAAACTAATCAACACAACCCAATAATTACAACATCTTCACCGTAGAGTTTAGCGTGAAATTTTTCACAAGTTACCTTTACCAACTAAGCTAAAAGGAGCGAGAGATCATTAAGGAGTAGTAGAATCTCACCTCAAATAGACACAAAGTCCTCCACAACAAGCTATCTTCCAACTCAAGAAAACTCCCAACTTTATCTGACTAACTAGAGAGGATTTCCAAGATGTTCTTGATCTTCTAAGGGAGGAATCACCTCAATTACACTTGGAGATGTTCATCAATGATGGAAAAACCCTAGGAGGCAAGGACGGGGCTGGCTCAGCTTAAACTTATATAGACCATCTCCACCGCCTCTCATCTACAGCGCGAATCCCTATCTCCAGCCACATATCCTACCACAGATGGTGGTAGTGAGGTGGTAGAGTAGAGTCATTGATCTGTGGCCTGATTCATGAGGCAGAATGACATCTGTCACGCAAAACACTTAGTGTATCGCACTAATTTCGTCAAACTTTGTCGAGAAATGTTATTTTCAATCCAATTGACCTCTAACCGTCCATACACTTTCTCAACATCCATATAGGTCATATGTGACCCTCGCAAAGGGTATCAAGTTACCAAAACATAAGTCGACTAACTACGCTCCAATTCGAGCATAAAACTATGGGGTATAACATATCAAGTTGTTTTGGTGTGACTCAGTATGGTGTCCCCGTAATTACGAAGAGGGTCTCACATTGGCGAGGTCCACATTAGCGGAAAATATCTTACAATTGTGAGGTGGTACTGTTGGGCATGAGTCACTTTTACGAAGGGTGGCCCATATTTGCGAATAGGCTGGGTCGTTAGGCGGTTTGCAATTGTGAGTTGAATCTCGTTTTGCCAGCAAGTGGTCACTTTTGCAAGGACCACTGTGCAGATATTAAAAAACCTAGTTTGAACCCTTATTTCCCATTTTCATAACCTCGGTTCTAGGCTAAGATTTTTGGAGATTTCAAAGGGGGGGTTTCAATACTCAACCTTGGGGTAAGATTCTATACCTATCTAAGCATTATTTCAAGATTCTAGTCTTTAATTAGTGATTTCCCATGTAGTTATAGTTGTAGAACCTTAGGGTTTTCATGAACTTTGGGGTTTAGCCTTGAATAGTGAAATTTATGGTTAATGTTTAATGTTTCCCCACTTTATTTTGGCCGACGTTTTGGAACAAAACAACCCTAAATCTTCCCAAATTATCTAAGGTTAGTTCTTGATCAATTATTATCATTACTACATTAAATTAACACTAGTTCATTCTCCAAAACCATAGATTCTTGAAAATCGAAGAAAGAGAAATTGAAGGAGACTTTGGAAAATCTCTTAAAGGTATGTTCTTTGATCCTTAATGAGATTATTTAGAGGATTTAGACTATTTTAGGATATTAGACACAATGAGAAATCCATGGATGATTCTCGAAGTGTTCAAAAACACGTTTTCTTTTGCTTAAAAAAGCTCTAGTTTTCGAATTAGGGAGGAAACCCTTAGAATTGAATAAAGTTCTAATATTTATCATAAATAATCATTGTATATTGATTTTTGAATCTCAGAAATTTTGTTTGATACGTTTTAGTGGGAGTTGAGGTATGTCTCTTTTTTAACATAGTTTCCAACCTTATAAAAACGGTTTCTTTGGCATGGTTTCATGTGAGCGAGGGATAAGCCCTCATGGAACCTTAGTTGCATCGTATTTAACTATTTAATAAGTATTTTTTTATGGTACGACGAGGGTAAAACTCTCAATACCCACGTCCCTCCATCTTAAATATTAAAATAGGTGTCTCGTAACTGAGATAACACGTGTGCAGTTATACCTAGATAATATTGTCATATCAAAACCTTGTTTTCTTTATAATCTTCACTCTTTCAGGTGTGAGCTCATTCATTTGGCGAGTTTTGTTGCATCAATCTTTGCTATTTTGTACCACTATCTGTTGCTAAAAATTAAGATTTCAGCTTCACTCTTCCAATTAGCTATTTGAATATGGCGTCAGCTCTAGGGTTTGTTCGTAAAAACCATAGAAAATGGCAGATAGATCAGGGGGGTTTCGCGCGCCATAGAAACCATGTCTACATCACCACCGAAAACCTTTACTCCATCCCTAAATACATAGAGGAATGCCAGAAAGAGAAAAATCAACAGAACCAGACAAGCTCGACCTGACAAGTGCATCAAACTCGAGAACCACTCTGACTCAATTTTGGGATTTCCGATGAGTTCCAATTGTTCTTTTTCACTCTTGATGGGTATATCGACAAATCTTGCACATGCATACACTTGTGGTTTGGGGGTTTCAAATTTTTTAATTTGAGTTCCAAAATGTCTCAGGTGTGTGCTTTAATTCGTCTATTCTGCTGAGTTATCCTCTCTGGTTGCTTTTTTCATTGCACTAAATTTTTGCTAGGGGGATTGTATTATTGGGTATCTGGTAGTTCGTTTGTGCCTTTGGATAACTTATTCTTGGATTTCACATGCAAATGGTCAAGGATATCCAATTTGTGCATTGATGCATTGAGGGTGTTTGATAATATGTCAAAATCAACTATTTTTTAGTAACTTTTCTTTTGACATGTATTATATAACATATATTGATCTATCATCAGCAATTGAGAGGTGAGAGGTGTTTTTCAGTTGTAAATTAAGTTATAAAATGATGAATTATCCTTTGTTGGTAGTATACAAAATAATCAGACGGTAATGAACCAATTTTGGACGATATTATGAGGGTGAGTTATAATGTTAGTGTATTTGACATCTTTTTATTTCCATCTATTAGGACATATCTATTTTGGGGTGTGTTTCATTTTTAGTATTTTGGTCCAGATTGTTTCTTTGCCCCTTGATGCAATTCTAGTTGCCTCAAGATCATTGCAAATGAATATAGGCACTCGTGAGCATGCATTAGCGCCATACAGAGGGTCTGAAGTGTGAAAGATTGCATAGGAAGGTGAAAAGGCCAACAATGGTGAAGAAAATACCATCTACGAATTGTAGATGGTGCCACAGGCTGAGTTTGCATACCGCAGTGGAGCCAAGAAGTCACAGAAGCTGATGGAGTTGAAGGACATGACCTGCGAATTGCAGATCATGTCACATACACAACCTGCGATTCACAAGTGGTTCGCAGATGATGACAACTCAACCGTTTTAGCTATTTTTGCAATCTAAGAGTGTCACTTTTAGGCCTCTTGTGTAATAACTTAGCATAAGACTATAAATAGGAATTTTAGGTCATTTCATTAGGTAGAATATGTTGAATTGGGATATTTTGATACTCCTTTGAGAGTTTGAGTGTTTGAGGTCTTGTTGAAGCCATTGATTGAACCTTGTTTGGGAAATATGGGTTGCTTGGGACATTGGTTCCCTTGAGGTCCATATCATAGGTTAGGTGCTTATCTTGGTTAATCAACTGAGGTCCATATTTTAATATACTTTGGGTTTCTTTTGATTCTATTTTATTGTGTCTACCTCTTTATCTTTCAATTTCTTATTGTTTCCTTTATCTTTCGCATTTGATATTGCATTAATTGGTATTAGAGCTTAGGCTAGAGTTTTGTTTCTAAAATTCTCAATCCTAGATTTCTTCTTATTTCAAAAATCTAAAAATTTTGAAAATTCTCAAAACAAATTAAGTTGTTGTTGTATTTGAATGTTTCTATTGGTAGATTTCAACTTCTAGAGGTTGAATATATCACATACTCAATTTTCAAGTAATTTGGAGGTGTTTTGAGTGAAATCACCGTTGGAGGACCTTCAACCTTGAAGAACACCAAATGGGTCTTGGTGAATTAGTGTTCAATTGATTCTGAAAACTACTGGGCTTTGTTCTCCTTGTTGAGAGGAAGCTAGATCTGAAATTTGAGCCAAATTGGAGTTGATTTGATACTAGTTGGAAATTTGAAGTATTCTACAAAGTTCATCAAGTCCTTGTGAAGAAGAACACCAAAAAGTGGTGTTTGATCAAAAAACCCTAAGGCTAAATCTGAAAAAGTATTTTTGGGGCTCAAAAATACTTTAAAAAAATCCAAGGAAAGTGGGTCCAATTCGTTAATATTGTAGAGGATATTCAAAAGGTGATCAGTCAAATGGATCCGAAGGAATTTTGACGTCACTGGTGATTTGGGGCACAATCACAACCTGTGAATCACAAGTTGCGTCGTAGAAGACATCTGTGAACTGCAGGTGAAACGCAAACCTTGACAGAAAATTGACCGATCCAAGTGCGCCATCTGCGAATCGCAGATGAAACCGTAGGTCATGTCAAAGTACCAATGTTGAATCGTAGACTTTGCACAAGAATAGCAGATCACGCTTTTTCAGGTTTTGTGATCTCATTTCGTTTTCGAATTCATTTCTTTTCACTTTTTTTATTTTCCAAACTATTTAACATCAAGTAATTGAGTTATTTGATTGTTAATTAGTCTTGTGTCCGTATTTTCTTTTCATGTTATTTCTTTTAGTTCTTTTCTCATTTTACTTCGTAGTTAACTTCTTGATTCAAGTTTGTTAGTTTGAGTCGCATCGTTCCTTCATCGAGTCGAGCAATAATCTATTCCGTCCAAGAGTAGAAATTAAATCCTTTGTGACAAATTGTATTAAACGAGATACAATCATTGGCCAAGGCAACTTGTGAGTCAATCAAAGGTGCGCACACTTGAGTGATTGTGAGATTTATTTTTACTAACTTAACGTGTTTTCTTGTTTTTTTTATCATTCAAAATAGGTAACCATGGATTACGATTCATGTGATGGCGACGTTGATAGATGTAATGATGAGGAATATGGCTATAACGATGAGGACTATGGCTACAATAAAGAGTGTAGTACTTTTAATGAGGGTTGTAAATACGACTATGGTCATTATAATGTTGAACATGAGGAAATGAGTACTCATGGGTCGTATGGGGAGGCTAAGGATTCGAAAGAGCCTTATGATGATGATCATAACTTTGAAGGTATGTTGGCGTACAACCCTTACTCTTCTTGTGATGAGAGTGGTAATGAAGGTAGTGGTCTTGAGTATGAAGATAGTGAAGTATCAAGTACATATGATGAAAGTGAATCTCAAAGTCATGAGAACCCCACTTATATCCATATTATGTTTGCCGGTGGTGGTTATTCTTACCCTCTATCACGTGACACCAAAGAGCGATCTTGTTTAAGGGGCATGAGACCACCTCCACCCGAACCAACTCAAAGAGTTGTGAGTAGAGTTCAACCTAAGGTCAAGATGAGAGTTGAACCTATCAAGAGATTCCATTCAATGTTGGTGAAAGTACATAATGATTGGGGAATTCGCCTTGAAATTAATGACCATCATCGTGGTTTCTATATTTCTCCTCAAGCCGCACTCCGGATAGGGTTACATTAGACTCGAAAAGAAAACTCTTATATTGGCAAAAGGGATATTTGGTCAATATGGTGAATGTACTTTTTTCTCATGGGGACTATCAAGAGGAAGTGTGGTGTATAGTACTTTCCGCGGGAACATGTGATGTGTGTTGGGATATTCTTGGTTAGAAGACCATGCGGTTGCTTATGAGCGTGATTGGCATAAGTATGTTGTGGATGAAAGGGGGAAACTTCTATTTATACATACACCTCCGAGGAAACCTCCAAGTGTGAGAGTAAGGGAGCCCAATGTGAAATGGTCTATCTTATGTATGGAAACTGGTAGCGAAGAGTTTTACAAAATGGGAACTCATGATGGATGAAACCTTTGCTCGCTATAACTATTCACAAGAAAGAAAGATTCACTTAGCCATAGAACTTTTGAAGCAAGTCTTGCCAACTTTTAGAAATACATGATCAAGAGCGCCAAGGAGATAGGAATTCCAATTGAGACTTGGGGGACATTGAAAAGAAACTTGAAGAACTTTTATTCCGAGCCTCATGAAAAATGGAATGATACCAAGGACAATTCTCAATTGAAGAAGCCAAAGGAAAGATAGCAAAATGCTCCTTGTGAGACCATTCAAGACCTTCCACAATAAGGGGAGATTACCATACCCTTCCACTTGGTGCAAAAGAAAAAGACTTCATGTGGAACCAAGATGTCTAATAAACTTGAGAGACAAAATATTGAGAGAAGTAAGGGAGAGCAAAGTGGAAACTCAAGAGTGGAAAAAGGAGAGGAAGTGCAGAGTAATGTAAGGGAGTTGCCACACAATCAAACTAAACCTTTCTACTTCTTCATCTTATTGTGAAGAAGCTTTTGTAGGTACTCATGAAAATGAACTTCGAAATGAGTCTTCATGTGAAGAACTTATGTGCTTGGAAGAGAGAATGGAGGCCAAGACCGCTTTTCCACTTGATCAAATGAGCTTGCAATTGAGAGACCAGGGTAAAGAAGATTCTTCAGATGAACTTCAAGGTATAATGGCTAAACTCAACACTTCAAATTCTTTGAATGAACAAGCTTGTGATGTGAGTGTGAGTAATAACTTCTCTTCACGTAGGCTTAATGTTGCTTTGCCATGTATTGATAGTGTCTTTGATGAGAGTGTTCATACACTAGTTGATCTTTTTGATGACTAAATTTATTCTTCTCGCAAGGTCGATTTGTGTCCACCTAGTGTAGGCACTTGTGGTTTGAATGAATGTGATACCCCACCCTTATTTGATAAATGTGAAAATGGGTCTCTTGGTCTTGTCTTTGTGTCAGGTGATGAGTCCCAAGAATGTGGTGGTGATGTGTGTCGTGTAGATAGTCATGAATATTTTACATGTTTAAATTCTTCATCATTGATTGATTGCTTTGTCATTAAAGATAATATCATATTTGATGATAACATAACTATCGAAGAGGACGTGCATAGTGGCATGTTTTGTGAAGTTGAAAATGTAGCCACTTTTGGGGGCTACAAGATCTATGGGAACCCATTATGGGAGATTGACACCCTTCCCTTAGACGGAAGCTTCATCTTGAGAGATTTAATTCAATCGTCGTGGTGGAATGTTTTGATGTTCTTAAAGAGTCAAAAGAAGAGGCATCTATAGTTGAGCAGGAAATTGACTTGCTTGATTGTTTGAGGAATCCAACTAGTCATTACCCTTCCTCTAATGAACTTAATTGTGAGCCTTTGTATGATTCTCCACCTATCTATGATAATGATATGCATGCTAGGCTTGAATCAAGTGACCTCTATGGATTTGACCCATTCCTAAAAAAAAATCTAGTGAGGTCTCATATTAGTGTGATGAGGCATATGTGTTCCCTAAAGATTTTCTATTTGATTTCACATTAAGGGATACTTTTCTCTACTACTTGTTTGCTTATGATGACACTCATGTTTGTCTACTATCTGAAGTAATTGTTGCCTCACCAGTCTTAGATGCAATATGGTGAATGTTGAAGTGTCGTTGACACACGAGTTGAAGCTATATTGCAAGTTACTGATTTGAAAAAAAGGGATTACAATTGTTGACCCAGAAAAGTTGTTTATGTTTATGCAGTGTTCTTACACCATACCAAAAGGGGCTTTTAGTGGCAATACATTTTCCTTTTAGCAGCAATATTTATTGCCACAGAAATATTTACCTACAATTGATTAAATGCCATCGGATCCAAGATCGCTAAAGCCTTCAGCTGCATTTATGTCGAGTGTTGGTAAAGACCCATATTATAGCCGCTAAAACTAAATTACCTTTAGCGTCATTTACTTGGCAACAATTATTAGTGCCAGTAAACCTACCTTAGAAATGTGATATCAAACATACTTTGCGATTTTTGTTATTACCGACAAAAATACAATAATTGCCGGTATAGGAGACATTTTTTAGTAGCAATTATTATTGCGACTAAAATTTACCATAAATTAATCTTAATCCACATACCTAACCAATTACACTTTTATAGCATCAAAAATAAAAATCACACGAGAAATCAATTCGAAGGTAGTAATAGAAGAATTACCAAACTCAAAACAATGTCATTCGCTTAAAACAAGAACAATCAAACTCAATACATCCACTTATCACCAAATCCCCTTTCATTTTCAGTACTCTTTAAGCTATGTATGTACACATGACCAACACCAAAGCCTAGGACAAATCTGTTTGATAATAACTTCTGTGCTGATCTTCAAGAATATGACTTGATCAATCCCAAAATTGCAGAGATTCTTCCTTACAATGCTACCAAGTGAGAGCAACATTGCCCCACCTACACCCCCTGTGGGCTCTTCCCTCTCTTCTGCCTTTTGATGATAGCAGTGGCAATTCCTTCACTTTCAAGTCAGTCAATCCAATTTTCTGCCTAACAACCTCAATGATATTTGAATCAGCTAGATTTCCACTAGCATCTGTTCATAGAACACATTCAAAGCTCTATTATCACTTGTTGTGGATATCTCAGCCCTTGTCACATTTAGGCCATTTTCTTGGAAAGTTTGTGTTACATCAGCTTATAGCCCTTGCTTGTCTCCGGTGCACAGCGCCTCACTCTCCGTAATCCAAAAATTAAAGCATTTCCAGATAGAAGAAATGTATTACAACTTTATTTTCTTTTAAGACAGCAATTGGGCATCAACAGTACCTCAGATGCTCTCTCTATATTGCAGCTTGTAGACATAGAATCCCACGCTGTTTTTCTGCTTCTGAACTGATCGACCTTCCATCAGTATGCCTAATGAAGAATTCCTGAGACAAGATTGTAATACAAGTGTCAGCATATTTGTACACTCCTTGAACATAAATAAAGAATACAGGGAAATATAAACATAATATAGGCAAGATGACATGACAACCTTTTTAAGCCTGTTTAAGCATTAAAACAAGGCAACACTGTCATATCTATGAATATAGCCTTCTTTTGTATAGAGAAAAACACTTTAGCTTGGCTATGAGACTCTATCAGTTACAATGAGAACAACACCAAGCACTTCTAAACCACGATCAGATACCTTAAAACCATCTCTGTAACCCCCGCTCTCCTATCAATCACCTTCAAATTGCTCCCAAGGTAAACTGGAATATTTCCAGGACACACTCCAAAGCCCAAATAATCATCTTGACACTAAACAATTCCAAACTCAAAGCTAGAATCTAACACTAATTTAGTTAAATTGAAGAACAGCACATTGACAAAGTAGAAAAGAATCAAGAAAGAGTAATCTTTAAACAATTTTCTTAAGAAAGAATTCAATTTCTTGGTGGGGTACATAGTGGACACTGCACATGTAAATGCTATACGTAGGTTTAAACAATTTTTTAAGCATAGTACGATTCTTTCACGGACTGGGACATTAATTCACATACTAAATATCACCTAGGGAAACGGTAACAAAGTTCAGGTCATGAGAAGTGCAACATGCTGCTCCACGAGAAACCAGGCAATCAATACTATAAATTGAATAGATTTTGAAAAACACTTTACGTCAAGCTAATTTGGAGTCAGTATTTTTCTGGAAAACAGATTTCACTATTTAAGCATACAAAAATTAGCTTCTTGATTTCCAAGTGCTAACTGCTAAGCTCAAGTGCCTATAAGGCTAGGTGATTCTCCACTCATAATCATATTTTGGCCAAGCCTTAGTTCCACACTTTTGAGTTGAAGTGCATGATACACAGAAAAATACAGCTAAAAGTATATTTAATACTTGAAGATAACAAAAGTGATTATTTATGACCACATCTCTACCACTAAAAAACATACTACACTTAAATTACTTGGAAACAAGTCTGCTAATTCACTTTCATCAAATAATAGCTTAACACTTCGTGAAAAGTGAACGTTCAACAACACATTGAAGGACAACAAACATTTAACAAGTATCTACTTAAAGGAAAATTTGATTTCCTAGTACCTAATACCGGGTGATGGTGGAAAAGCATTTACAAAGCTGCACGACCTTTAACTATTCCCTCCCTTAGGTCCCTCGCTTTTTAGCTAAATCCAGTCCTGCTATCCTGGTCTCCGTTGGGACTAGTAGACCCTGTATGGTTTCTAAAGAAGTAAAGATGAAGCCAAATTCATCACCTCAAACCATTTCGACGATCATAAAAGAGCAACGACAACTAAGTGTATAACAACCTGATTGACTCATGCTTGAAAACTGTCACAATCTTTCCTCCGCTAAGCGGACAACTCGAGTTGAGCTTCTAACACCTTGTGTTAATCCTTGGCTGGGAAGATCAAAACACAACATTGAAGAAAAACTTGTTAATATTCAACTGAAAACAAAAAGAACACGGAATGACCAAAGCCTATTTCTTTTTCCTTTGTCAACCCCTGCAAATGCTAAACCTAACTTGGATTTAGCAACCAAAAGATAAAATTTTGTGCATCTTTCAAACTAGGAATCCAACGTGCAGGGAAGTATGTAAAGGTATTCTCTAATGCTAAAAGTAGTCTGTGCGGCATTTTCACAAACAGGTTAGCCATAAGCTTTATTTTCCTTTTCTGTTCACTCAAATCAATCAGAAAACCTTGGATCATAACTACTCTCAATTTTGTTCCACGATCCTGCTCTCAGAAGTAAGGCGCTAGAATATAACTAATTTTGAAACTGTGAGAACAGAAACCCTAACAATTGCATCGAGAACAACACCAAACACTTCCAAATCACCAGGATAGAATATAAACTTACCAGTCATTTTCACCGGAGAAATTGAACGAGTTCGCCGGACATAGAGATGGCGAGGAGTTCGCCGGAGACAGAGATGGGGAGGAGGTCGCCGGATATAGCGATGGCGAGGAGATCGTCGGAGACAGCGATGGGGAGGAGTTCGCCGGAGATAGCGATGGCGAGGAGTTCGATGAAGAGTGGTATTTCTGTTGAGGTCTTATTTGGTACTAGAACGGAACTGAGTAAATTGATTTTTAATTTAAATAGAAATAAAATATTATTACCGGCAAATGTTGAATTGCCCCCCTAATAAGTGACTTCATTAAGCAAATTAGGGGCAATAATCTTATTGCCAATAAATAAATGTCACTAAAGGGGATATTTACATTGCTATATTATGGAGCCACGCAAACTGAGAAAAGGCTTAACCAGCTAAGATGTTTATTGACGAGGACTATTAACATGTCACAAGTGAAGAATCAGATGAAAAAGATAGACAAATATGCTATTAATTGGCATAACAATGTGAACTTTATTTTCTCATGTATTTCAGAAATTTTATAATGGTTTGTCACTTTACATTTGACTAGAACTTGTTTTCTCTATAATTGTGGATTTTATGATAAACTTTATTGAGTTCAAGGAATACTGCAATCCTGATGGATCACCTTCAATATCATAGGAAGGAAAACAAAAAGTGATTCAATATCTTGAAGCAGTAGAAGAGGATGGAGTGCACTGGTTTCGACCTTTTCTTTTTTCTTTTGTCTATTTCTAGTAACTTCTGGTTCCAGGGTATTCTTATTTCCTGTTGTAGATGTTGGTGCACTTCGAAAACTCTAATACCAAAGGGGGGAAAAGAGGGCAAGTACTTAATAATTTAATTGAGTTAGAATATAGGTCTGGCACGAACAAGTCCCAATTTATTTATTTATTTATTTATTTAATTGGTAAACAAATCTTAATTTATTATCAGTTGTCTGATTATGTCTCTCATGTTGTCTTATTTCACCAGTTAATTGACTTCAATCGTAAGCATTAGATAGGTCTATGTTTGAATCTATTCTCATTTACTAAATATTGACAACTTTATACTGCCTTCTACATTTATCAGAAGTTCCAAAATTGGTTCATTATTCATTTAATTAGAAAGATTGGATTAAAAGAAAAAAAAAGAAAGAAAAAAACTAGATTAATGATCTAAAAATGATGGAATTTCTATTTTGTTACTCCTCAGGTTCTTCATGATGGATGAGGCTTTCTTGCTAGGAAGTCGATTAATTTTCAGAGCAATGTAAGCGACGGTTCGTGATTTCAATGCTTTAAATAACTAGATTTTGATTCCGTGTTATATATTACTTCACTTTTTGACAACATATCGGCTTTTGGTGCCGTTTAGATTTACTTTTACGATGAAGACAACCCCTTGTCTTTTGCAATCCAACACTACCCTTTGACGTAACATATAATCATCGGACCATAATATTGATTTTTTTTTTAGGGTAAATACATTATTATGGATTCTTTTTAATTGTGTAGCTTATTCACAATTAAGTTACATAGCAGGTGAAAGAAATAATCCTCTTGATTATTTTCATTAATTGAAAGGCTATATATACAAGTTACATATTTCCATAATAGGAAGATCATATTCCTATTCTACTTCTAAATCCTTATTCTACCATAATTCTAACTATACAATTATGGTAAGTGTATAACACTAATTAAGGTAACATTTACACTACAATATACTATAAATATATATACCATATATACAATATTGTGTTGTCCACAATTCTGTATGGTCTGGCCGAGAGGCCCACTACCGAGGCCCAAGAGACCCTCTGCTTTGCTACTGCTGGCCGAAGGCCCACTGCCGAGGCCCAAGCGGCCCACTGCTTTGTATACCTGTGATATATACTGTTGTATATTCAGTGTATATCACAAGTATATTACCTTTGTTTAACACACCCCCGCAGTCATAGCGGACGGTCTTCGAACGCTGAGACTGTCCCTAAAATCTTCAAAGAGAACCGCTGGGAGACCCTTTGTAAAGATGTCTGCAATTTGATACCGAGACGGGACATGGCATACGCGAACGTGACCCTTTGCAACCTTTTCACGGACAAAGTGAATGTCCATTTCGATATGCTTAGTGCGTTGGTGTTGAACTGGGTTACCTGAAAGGTAGATGGCACTAATGTTATCGCAATATACCAAGGTTGCCTTCTGAATGGGACAATGAAGCTCCAAAAGCAAATTACGTAGCCAACATGACTCGGAAACCACATTTGCTACCCCTCGATATTCGCTCTCGCACTTGAGCGTGATAAAGTTGCCTAACGCTTTGCCGACCAGGAGACCAAGTTGTTGCCGAGGAACATACATAGAGCGGACGTCGACCGTCTGGTGTCGGGACAACCACCCCAATCAGCATCCGTGTAAGAGACAAGTGTGGATGTAGATGAAGGATACAAGTGCAACCCATAGTCCAGTGTCCCCTGAATATACCGAATGATGCGTTTGATTGCATTCATGTGCTCAACTCGGGATCATGCATGAATAAACACACCGCCGAACCGCATACGTAATATCCGGTCCGGTAAAGGTAAGATCGGAGGGCCCCCGCAAGCTGCGATAGCGGGTCGGGTCCTCGTATGGTGCACCCGCCGCGACACTTAGCTTTGGGTTTGCATCAAGCGGCGTGGAAGTGGACTTACGGGATGACATCCCGCCCTCTCAATGATCTCAAGAAGATACTTCCGTTGAGACAGAAACAACCCACCTGAATGACGCTTGACGGCAATCCCCAAAAAATAACTCAAAGGCCTTAAGTCTTTCATAGCAAACTCAGAACTGAGCATGGCCATGATAGACTGGCGCAAAGCATCGGAGGAGGCAGTCAAGATGATATCATCCACATACAACAGAATATAGGCCAATGACGAACCAAGGCGGTAGATGAACAAGGAATTATCTGACCTGCTGTGAGTGAACCCAATAGTCGAAACAAAGTCGCAAATCGTGTATACCAGGCCCGTGGAGACCGCTTAAGCCCATATAATGATTTCTTCAACAAACCAGACATGATTAGGGCGGTTGGGATCCCTGAAACCCAACGGCTGATGCATATAGACTGTTTCCTTGAGGTCACCATGTAGAAAAGCATTCTTGACATCCAATTGATAAATTGGCCATGTCTTTGAAAGAGCCAAGCTAAGCACAGTGCGAATGGTAGCCGGTTTGACCACCAGACTAAATGTCTCACCACAATCAATTCCAACCTGCTGAGTCTTACCATCACCAACAAGTCGCGCCTTATGTCGAGCAAAGGACCCATCTGAATTCTCCTTATGAGCAAAAATCCACATAGACCTGATAAGATTAATACCATGTGGACGGGGCACCAACTCCCACGTCTTATTAGCAATAAGAGAATTATATTCATTAGTCATAGCAATTTTCCAATTAGGGTCATTTAATGCGGACACAGGATTGTGGAGCAAAGGGGATTTAGAGACATCCGAATGTAAATTAAAATGTCTTTTAGGTGTAAAAATACCCCGCTGACTACGAGTGACCGGTCTATGACTCGAGAAAGAATTAAGGGAATTTTGGGAATTTTTCGGGCTCGGGACGGACCGGCGCAGCGGTGGGCCGCCGGCCCAAATCGGTACATACCGGATTTAAACCGGACCGGTTCGAGAATTGGGCTGGACCGGTCCAATAGCCGGAACTGTTCCGGTGGGCCGGATTGGCGGGCGTGGCGCAGATTGTGGGGCCGGCGGGCGGTGGGCCCGCCGGAGGATTTTGGGTACGGGAGATGTCCGAAAAATTCGAATAATATACGGGGATATTTGGTCATCCAAAAAATTATACGACTTAGGTTCGGGAGTATGAACTTTCGTAAATGGGAATTGAGTTTCATCAAAAATGACATGGCGATTGATTATGATTTTCTTGGAGGATAAATCAAAACACTTATAGCCACGATGATTCGATGGATAACCCAAAAACACACACGGGGTAGACAGAGCCTGAAGTTTGTTAATTGTGGTGGATGGGAATAACGGATAACACAAGCACCCAAAAATCCGAAGATGAGAATACGAAGGGTCCTTATTATATAGGATTTTGAGGGGGGAGGAATATGTCAGACCTTTAGAAGGAAGTATGTTAAGAAGATATGTGGCCATTTGTAGAGCATGATGCCAAAAATATGGAGGTATGGAGGCATGAATTAAGAGAGTTCGGACAATGTTATTGATGGAACGAATTTTGCGTTCGGCCTTACCATTTTGTGGAGATGTATGAGGACACGAAAACCTAAAATTGATCCCATTATTAGCACAGAAATCCCGAAACTCCCTATTGTCATATTCTTTCTCATTATCACATTGAATATTTTTTATGTCTCTTTTGAATTGAGTACGAATGAACGCTCTAAATTTGATGAAGATGGAAAATACTTGTGATTTATTTGCAATTGGAAACGTCCACAAAAATCAAGTATAATCATCTAAAAAGAGAACATAATATCGATGACCCACTGAACTTAGAACAGGAGACGTCCATAAGTCACTATGAATAATGTCAAATGGCATAGAAGTATGAGAATTGGTGTCTACAAATGGTAATTTAACAATTTTTCCTAATGAACAAGACTGACAAATTGGAGTACGACTCGTACCCTTACAAGAAATAAAACTATTTTTATCTAAAACTAATAAAATAGAAGATCCCGAATGACCCAGACGAGCATGCCACATGGAAGGAGAGATGGCTGCAAAGGCTGACGGCAAGGTTTGACTCGATGGACTGAAACCAGGCATGATATGATACAGATCCCCCCTACTATCACACCTCATGAGATGACTCCCCGTCTTGAAATCCTTCACAGAAAAACCAAAAGGATCAAATTCAACGGAAACGAAATTGTCAGTAGTGAACTTTCGGACAAACACTAAATTTTTAATCAATTTAGGAGCATGTAAAGTATTTTTCAAGAGAAGGGGTGGATTGGGGGGAGACAACGTTTTGTGACCATAACCCTGAATTGGAATAGAGTTGTCATTACCAACAATTATACCCCGAGGGGTGCTCAAATTGGAATAAGAGGAGAGAGTACCTGATTCAGAGGTCATGTGAGTAGTTGCCCCGGTGTCCATGTACCAATTTGGGTCCGGTTGAGTAAACCCCAACGTGTGCATCGCGGCCTCGATATCAGTCTGAGTGGGGCCTGCTGCATGATGGGCCTGCGGTGGTCGGGGCCCAAGAACTCCTGTCCGTGGTGCACCTGGGCCGTAGCTGCTGTTGCTACCGCTGGCTGGGCAACTGGCCAGTGGGCCGCCACTACTGGGTATTGGGCACGGGATCGTTGGCCGCCCCACCGGCCGCCGGAAACTGCTGCTGGATGGTACGGGTTCCACTGCCATTGGCCCCACTGCTGGGCCCATGGCGGTGGTGGGCCACTGTACACTGGCTGGGACCCATCGCCTGCTTGTTGACCACCGAAACCGCCACCAGAACCTCCGCGCTTGCCCCCGCGATTTTTGTTATTATTCTTGCGATTATTCTTGCCGCCACTATTATTATGGTTTTGGCCCGAATTATTAACAAAACCGGAAGGACTAGGAGAGGACGCCACCATGACAACTGGGCTTGCTCCGGTAGCCGCCTTTTTAGCCAAACCGGCTTCTTCCAACGTCAGCATGGAGCGGGCTTGATGGAAGTCGGGAAGAGGGTTGCTTTGGCGAAGGAGAGTTCTAACACCATTATAGGCCTCCGAAAGACCGGCAACCAACTGTAGAACTAGACGATTATTTGTTACTGGTGCGCCAACATTACGGAGTTGATCCGCCAACTCCTTTAGTTTCTTGCAATATGCAGAAACGTTCGGAAATTCGTCCATTCGAACGAGAGAGAATTCCTGCTCGAGTGTGACGACACGGGAATGTTGGTTGTCTTGGAATATGTCACGCAATCTATTCCATGCAGCCATAGCCATGGTATCTGGCTCAATAATCGTCTGTAAAAGGTCCACCGAAATAGTGGCGTATATCCACCGAAGAACGGTAGCATCAAGTGTAATCCATAACTCCGGATCCTCCGCAGGAAGGGGTCTAGCGGTAGGAATGATGTGATGAAGAACTTGATAAGATATAGCGTGAATTTTAAACAACTCCGCCCACGTTGCATATTGGACGTTTTCCATCTCAAGGACAATAGGGACACTTAGCTTGATATTGGAAACCGTGAGGGCAGGGTGAAAATTGTTCTTAGACATATTGAAAGAACAAAGAAGAAAGGAAAATTTAAGAGAGGTGTTTTTTAGAGCGGAAGACGAATTTTGGAAGAGAAACCCGAGGAGGGGGGGGGGGGGGGGTCTCGGCCAAAGGAGGCAAAAGTTTGAGAGAAAAAACTTTTGTTTAGACCTAGTCTCTTGATACCATGAAAGAAATAATCCCCTTGATTATTTTCATTAATTGAAAGGCTATATATACAAGTTACATATTCCATAATAGGAAGATCATATTCCTATTCTACTTCTAAATCTTTATTCTACCATAATTCTAACTATACAATTATGGTAAGTGTATAACATTAATTAAGGTAACATTTACACTACAATATACTACAAATATATATACCATATATACAATATTGTGTTGTCCACAATTCTGTATGGTCTGGCCGAGAGGCCCACCGCCGAGGCCCAAGAGACCCTCTCGCTTTTTCTTTCGCTTTTAATTGGCCGCTGGCCTTGGCCGGGCCGCTGCCAGATCCACTACTTTGTATACCTGTGATAAATTCTTTATTTATTCTTTTTTCTGTCTCCTCCTCTACCTCTTGAAACTTTATATATATATATATATATATATATATACTTTTCAACTATTAGGACGGATATTTGGACAAGATGGAGAAGTTGAGGTCAGAGTTGGTCTTCACTCTTATGTTACAATTCTTATCCATGAATCTATTGAGGTACGTATTAGTGTCAGTAGCTTTTGTTAATCGTCCATACAAGTCAGAAGAATAGTTTGGTATTTTAGCATGTATAATATTATTAGCACATATCTCATTAATTTCTTTGTTAGAACGAGGAGCTCAAAAAAAAATAGTAGTAGAAAAAACATAAAATAACTTAGAGGAACTAAGACTGTAGAGTGCTATTTTAAATTGTGTTTTTTATTAAATATTTTATCTTTAATTTTTTTCAAATTTTAGAGATTACATTATTCTAATCATTATCCAAATACAAATTCAATTCTTAAGCATAATTCAATTCTACCAAATGTGTACAAGTCAAAGAAGCAATTCCATAGGACAAGTATCATACTCTCCAATGGGTATCCAATTTTATTCTTTTAACTGTGTACCCTTCAAAATGAATTGTTGGTTGCCAGGTGTTTAGAGATATAGTTGGGCAGTTGGAACTTGGAAGCTAAGGTTCTTTCTAGAGTGTATTCTTCATTCAGTAATTATTTTGCAAGTGGCAGACACTTTATTTACTATGTCCTTTTTAATTCTATATTTTTCTTATCTAATTGCTTTGATATATATTATTTAAGTGATGGTCTTTCGAAAACAGTCTCTCTATTTTTAGAGTGTCTTTACCCCAGACCTCACCTATGAGTTTACACTCTGTATGTTGTTGTTGGCTACTGTGTAACAATTAGTTTAGGCTTCTGTGCTTTTTAGTTGGTGTATTTCCAAAGGCAAATATAGTGAATTGTTACGCTGATAGTTTTATAAATTGTATGATGCACTGACATCTTCTTGGTTGTTATTTCTGCAGGAAAACATGATGTTGGCCTACTTATCTCAGAGAAAGAGAGAGCTGGTTCTCACCAAGTCATGGCTACATTCTTTTCGAACCAAGTATTTTGATTAGTTTTTTTGAAAGAGTTTTGACACTTTTACTACTACCAACTATGTACTTCGTTCAACTGTGGCATTCTTTTATATTAGTGGGAAATCAAATGTTTATCTCTTCCTCATTCTCATGGAATCAACCTTAGGAATGTAATTGTACATCTTTATTTCCACAAACGAATGTATATAATATGATTTGTATTTATGCATATATTTAGTCATATTGATGGTGTTGTCTTTTTTATTTGGGGTAATCCTACTAAACAATTCAAACAAGTATGAAATATTTTTTCTCATGGTCAGGTCTCTTTTGAACGATGGTGTTTGGTATAAGCTCGTGCTCAGCACCGGCACGGGCCATCTAATATTATATATATATATATATATATATATATAAAGGATTGTTGAAACTGAATTATGAAGCTTTGTACTTTGAACACAATCTACCCCTATATGGGATGTTTTAAATTTTGATTTTTGGAAACTTGGATATTTTATGTGTTTTTCCTTTGAATGATTTTTATTGAAGTCAAAACTTATTTAATGACTTGAACATGGTTTTTAAACCTATTAATGACTTGTGGTACCCCTATTAACGGATGATGAACATAATTCATAATTAGTGATTCGGTTTCTATGTTGTGATTGTGATTCGGCTAACTAGCCATGATTTCTATTGTGTGTGTTTGATCTTGCTACTCGGGAGGAAGGGTAGTCACTATGGATCCTAGTGTAGTTATCTTAGCTATTCGAATGGAAGAATAGCCATCGAGGGTTAATAGTCCCGGTGTGTTTTGCCTAGCTATTCGAGAGGAAGGATAGTCATCGAGGGTCAATAGTCCGTGTAATTTTTCTAGACAATCGGGAGGAAGAGTGGCCATCGAGGATTAGTAGCCCCGTATTGTTTTGCCTAGCTATTCAAGAGGAAGGATAACCATCGAGGGTGACACCCCCGATGTGTCTTCTATACAGTTTAGGGAACTCTAAGTGGTCATCCCTCTATTATATTGATTGGGCTTGTATTTGCACGTGTTATGCTTTGGTTTCCTGTGAGTGGCATGTTGATGATCTTAAGTTCATGATTGAAAAGCCTTAACGTAATGAACGATATAATAAGTTGAAATTGATATATTTCTATGTCATTGGCTCATACTGGTGATTTTACTAAGGTTACGGACTTACTCTATCTTTGGGAATTTGAAATATCTTTGAAAGAACTTAAGGTAACGAGGACAACTTAAGGATTCCAAGTGATTATTTCTTCATATTGACTTATACAGGATGTTTATGAAATGTTATCATTTGTTTTGAACTGTTTCTGAATATTGTTTTCAGTTACACTTATTACTTATATATTTTGCTATTAACTATTGTCCTGCAGACACTCACTGAGTACCCCGTACTCATGCATACCATTGTTGCTTTTGATAGTATGTTAGGTAACGAAGAAGAGTAGGTTCGTGATATGTGTACAGAGTAGGAGAACTTGCTGCTTTCCAAAATTATTAGTGAGCCCACATGCTTATTCATAGGACACCCCTCTATCTTTATTAATTTATTTTAGTTTCCGGACCGCATCCCAAAGTTAGACACTTGATTTCTTCATCTTAGAATCTCCATAGATAGTGTCAGATTGTGGGTAGATATGAAGAGTCTCGTTTGACTTATTGATGTTTTCCATGTGTATGACTAGTTATTTATATTAGACTTCCGTTGATTCTATTTTATAAGTCTGAACATAATTTCAGTTAGCCTTAAATTACTTGTTTTAAGTAAATACTGAAAGATTATTAAAAGAGATTAGATATCAGTGATTTTATAAGGTGCTTCCGGTGTTGTTCATAGTATCAGATGTATGTTGCGCCCAGGGTGAGTTTTGGGGCGTGATGGGATGTGAAACGTGGTGCATAAATCCACTTAGGTTGGTATAGCTTCGGTTTACTTGGGCTATGTTAGTCGAGTTGGTAGATTCTGTGATTATGACTTGTCATGCATTCATCACTCTACATCTCGTCTAAATCTTGAAAAGGAACTTGTATTGGTAACTAATTTGATTTTATGCTTCTGCGTGGTGTACGCATATCCATTTCATACATTCATGATATTATTGGCATTTTAATTGACGAGAAACTGAAACGGGCCTTGTAGGCTGATTATTGGAGTAATGATGATGATGATATTACAGCTATAGAGTTGGGACCCGATGGGAAACATTTTCGGGTAGGTATATGGACCTCATGAGTCCGCCATGGGTCACGTGAAACCTACTACATGAGGGTGTGTATATTGGGTGCATATGGACATTGCATAGCATATATATCATTTACATTGCATGTCATTTATATTTATTGATATGAACTTTATGCCATACATGCTCGATTTATGTAAAGGTGTAATCTTTATGGTTTTCTTACCTAAAATGAAAGAAAGATGGCATCTTTTATGACTTCTTAAAGGTAAATGATGAAAAGATAGGACTTTGTGGGACTAGACGTCCTAATTGGGCTTAGGTTGGATCTTGTGGATGTAATTGACTTTCTTTCTAGTAAAGATTGAAATTGTATAATTAATCTTGGTAACATGATGATCCATGAGGTTGACTTAGTCGTAGAATCCTGTTTACAAGGTTAAACGCTTTTGAACAGTTTATATCTTGACTAACTAAATAAGTACAGAAGTATCGGAAGTACCAACCCTCGCCACCGCTATAGTTAGGATCGGTCAATAATGTTACTGGATACATCTGCTTCCCATACTCACTCTACACTTGCTGCACCTTTTGTGTGCATGTACTGATCCGTGCGAGTGGAGCATAGAATTGAGAGCTAGGAGTGCCTATTTCAGAGTCCAGGGTGAGCTGTCAATGCCTTCCCAGCACTGGATTTCCTTCTATCCCTTTTATTTTATGTCCTCTTTATTTCAGACAATTGCATTAACATTCAAACCTTGTAATCGTATTTAGAAGCTCTTGTACTTGTGACTTCCAGATTTTGGGGATTTGACCTAGCTTTCGTGTATTAAGTTATTAAGACATTGTCAGTACATTGAGTGTTTCCTTACTCTCCTCATTTCCAATTACGTATATTGTCTTATATGTTTAGGGTTCCCTACAGATTCAAGGTAGGTGTCCTCACGACACAAATAGGATTTTGTGTTGTGATAATCTAGGTATTGGCTAAGTTGTTTAAAGCTAGAACTTATGAGTCGACAATCAAAAGTCGTATATAAGTTGTGATACCATGTTGGACTATTTTGAGGTGCTTTTATGATGTTGTATCAAAAGTCGTATAGAAGTTGTGATACCATGTTGGACTGTTTTGAGGTATTTTTATGATGTTTATATATATATATATATATATATATATATATATATGTGTGTGTGTGTGTGTGTGTGTGTGTTGTGTTGTTGTTGTTGTTGTTAATATATGTAATTTGAAGAGAAGAATAAGTATAGAAGAATGTTGTGTTGCTAGTTAAGGACCAAGCTTGTCGCTCGATGTCTCGTATGCTAGTCGTTTCTTAGTTTGACGTTGGCCCTAATTGTTGTTGTTATATTGTATTGTTGGGTTGTTCTTATTTTATTGAGGTGATATATATATGTATTAATGGTGGCATGTTATTGTTGATGTTGTGACCTTGAGGGAGGTTAAAGAAACAGGGAAGATGCTATCTGATTTGTCGTAGAATGAGTTTGTTGCGGATAGCTAGTTATGTGTTACTCTTGTTGATAGTAGTGTTTTTTTCATTGGTGTAGATTATCTTGAAGAGGAACTATCCGCCTATCTTTGACGAAGGATTGTCTTGAAGGTATGTAAGGCCTTCCTTTCTTTCTTTCGGCATGATTTCGTAAGTCACATCACCTTTATGAGAAGTTCAAGGGTACAAGTTATCATATATGTTTCCTTCCGACACTTGGATCTGTTGTGAGTTTGCAGATAGTTATATACGAGTATAAGAGGTGTCTCTAGATGTAATTCTCTCAAAGTATTCTTACGAGTAGATAAAGCCTTATGCATCTTAGTATGGGTTATGTCCCTAGGAGTAGTTATTTACGATGAAATGAGTAGCAACGTTTGCAACTTCCTCAACATTCCTTAGAAGTAAGTAGAGTCTCTCTGAAATCTAGCGTCTTGTATATATTGAGAAGTGAACACTTAGTTGATAGTCACACGAATAAGTTACTGAGCTAAAGATAGTACGCAGTTTGTAGAATAAGAGAAAAGTACGATTTAACAAGTATCATGACGTTCAATAGTTACAGCCATATGATTACAAGATAATTATATGGTTATAAAGATTGTTATACCGCTCCTAAGTTAAGTAAAACAATATGCAAGTTAAGAAAGAGTTAAAAGGAAGAATACACCGCCAAATAAAAATATGAGTTACGAGTTGTAAGTTACAGATCATAGCAAGTCCCCTAATGAGGTTATCAGTCGATAGAATATGAGTTCGTATCTTATTACTTATTTAATTGATGGTAGTAACGAGCTAGAAGTATCACATAGTTTAGAAAAGATAGAATCGTATAATTTCTAGAAACGGGTCGTAATGTTCAAATGAAGATAGCTATACGCTTCCTATGGTAGTTAGAAAACTCCTTAATGCTAATGAGAATAGAATACGAGTGTAACATCCCATAAGTTTGGCAAATTTTTAAACCGTTATATATTGTCTTGGTATGGTATCTCATTTCTTTTAAGTAAAATCGTTTAGTAAAATAATTGACAAATATAATTTTATATAGTTATTATTATTACTATTTTTTCAGATATGTTTAAATTAAATATATGATATGAGAAAGTTTATAAGTGAGATTTTATTTATTATAAGAGTAGAAATTATTTTCTCATAAAAAAAGTTATTTTATTCTCATTTTGAGATATTAGGTTGAAAATTTTGAATTTGACAAGATATAACTTTTATCAATGTCATAATCTTTATGAAATATTAGTATATATTTTAACTTTATAAAGTACTTATGATTTATTGGTGATATACTTTAACACTTTAGAAATTGGATAATTCAGGAGATACTTTTCATAATAGTAATATAATAAATAGTATTGGATAAAGATAAATGTGTGGTCTATGAGCATTTTATGTGTAACATTTTTGTTCGCTTATGGAAGGTTGATTAATTAAGCCAAAAGGTGAGTTAATGCTAGTAGAGAGGCACGTGTTCCTAAAGGTAGGCAACAACCATTTCACTTTTGGAGAGAATTTGTTTGAAGGGAGGAAACATTCAACAACAATTTTTCTACAAGGATGATTTGTTTGAGGGTCTTCAAAGTTGATTGTTTCAATCGACAATACAAGGATATTCTACGACTTTGCTGAGAAATAAAAGTGCAGCTCACAATTTTAGACATAGATTGCTCACATAAATTCCATATACACCATTTTACACATAGATAACAACCTTTTAACTGAACGTTTCCTCTTAACAAAGTGCATCCCACAATTTTAAAGTTTGATTCTACGACAAATCTCTCAAACAAGTTCGAAGATTACCTCGTAGTGAAGTAAGGTGAAAGGAAAGCTAGTTCTAGACATAAAAGATAAATTTTTAAGGAAGGTTGATTTCACCGTCATCGATAAAGAATCGGAAATAAAGGTATGTTAAGGCTAATCTTTCTTTCGTTTGGCATGATCTCTGTTACGAAACGTAAACGTAATATTATCCCATAAATGATTCTACTCTTAGTAGTTAAGGATGTCCATGTTATTCATTCCGATGAAATTTATTTCAAAGCATGTCTAAATATGTTCCTAAGTTCCTGTTGAAACATATGGTAAAGATGTTAATGTATGACACTGGAATACTGAACAGAACTAGACTAAGAGATGTATTTATAGAGTGATTATGAAGTTTGAAGCATTAACTATTCATAGTACTGAATTGTCACGACTAAGACTCGTGGGATACCGAACACGAGTCTATACTGATTATGTAATGAGTTCACAATATTCAAAGTGCTAATTATGAACAACTACGAGGTTATATTCTTAAAAGATAGAAGTTCTAGACTTTTTATGAACTAGAGCATAATCTCTATATCTGAAGAAATTCATAGTAATCTTCGTGAACGAGGCGTGTGGATGATTAATAAAGTTTCCACACGTAGAGAGTTAGCCTCACATACCTTAACTTCCGGTTCTTGAGCGTAATATAATGTTCGTCACTTCCTTTCGACTTTAATCTATATCAATACATGTCAATGAAATCAACATTAGCACCAATTCTCATGTTTTGGCCATTTAGGCATTTTATCAAACACTTGGTGGGCATAAAGCTTCATAGCCCTTATTAATGGTTTTTCTACACCCAATTTATCATCCTCTTGTTTCTAGGTGATTCTACAATCTCAAATAGATATAATTAACATTATTCTTCATCACCCATATGATTACAATAATCATAAATCAATAATCTGAAACCCTATAATGATTCATATGTTTCTATTTATCAAACCCATCAACTTATGGCCCAAGAATTTTGAGACTAATCACCAATTCACAATTATAATCGATTACATAGTGGAAGCATTACCTTTTTGAAGTTCATTCTTCTTGAATTCAAGTTCTAGGGTTTCTTGTCCAAGATGAAGACTCAAACAAGGATCTCAAGATTTAATCTTGTTAAGAATCATGAAATTAATGGAAGAACTGATTAAGAATCATAGGTATGATCTTACCTTGATGAAGAAGGTTGAGAGGAATAGAAGAACTTTGTGCTAGGGCTTGGGGTTTTTTCTCTCTCAAAGTCATCCAAAGAAAGTGTGGAATTGCTCTTAAAATTCTGAATTTTTGTACTTAATACTTTTGCTTCAGCGTCGCCAGTCGCAGCGGTCAACTTTTGATCGTTGCAACGCTCGTTACCGATTTCACCCCAATCATTCTAATTTTTTTCCAACTCATTCCTTTCAACTTCCAAACACTAATATTACTTCCAAACATAACCTTTAAGTATTGTAAATTACTTTATCTATAATTAGAAAGTAACAAACCTATTGGACTTTATATCCATCTTACAGGTTGAACCTTAGCCTGAGATACGAGGTGTTACAATATCCCCCCCTTGGGATCATTCATCCTCGAATGATGGTTCATGGTTACGAGTATGACTAACTTTGGAATTTTACAAAAAAATCAGCAAAGTTTCCTCTGTAAATAGGATTATCCCAATATTTTTTTGAACACCTGCAAGCTAACCGGAGCACAACTCAAGCCTCACAAGGCATCTTAATTCATATGACATGACATTTCATGGTAACTGAGGCATGAATATTGAACTGGCTTAAATATGTGAATACCAACTATCATGAATACCGGTATGACATGAACACATGGATATTGAACTGAATTAATACATGAATACGATACATGGTATTTGGAAAAGAATTCATAGGCATGAATGACATAAGTACTGGAACATAAGCATGAACATGACATGATTACATGGATGTGAGGAGCATGACATGAGACATGAATACATGAAGATTGTCTTACATGGATACATGAGTGCTAAACTGACATGAGATATGAATATGTGTAAACATGGCTATCATAACATGATATTCGATTGTCGAAAAAATAAATGTTACAACATGAGATCTGAATGCTAAGCGTAGATGGGGTCTGGACACTGAACTGACATGAGGTCTGAATACTTGAGGTAGTTACCCTAGACATTTTTTTCTTGTCCATCAATAAGTGCAGATATTTTAGCTTCATTTCCTCTTTGTCTTCCCATGTAGCCTCCTTCACACTTTGGTTCCTCCATAAATTTTTTACTGAAGCAATTTTCTTAGTTCTTAAGCTACGAACTTAATGATCATTCTACTCAATTCCTCTTTCTTACACACACGAGCCATACTCCTGATGGTGACTATATTATTTTTTCCTCACTACGGAACTGAGTTTCTTCATATCCCCTGCCGACTCTTTAGGTTTCAAATGTCCAACTGGACTTACTGACGATTTACACATCTTTCCCTTAGACCAAAGGTTAAGTTCTTATACTTGCAGATCCTTCTCTCTTGTTGGGATCAAACCAACTTTCCATATCTTCTGCAATTCTTCATACTTTACGTTACAAACTACTCATCTTTAAACTCCCTTTTGAGCAATATCTCTTTCTAGAAAAACTGAATTACTTACATGGACTATGAACTAATGTAATTTTAACTATCATACAAAATATTAGTGACTTAACTTTTCTCCCACTATCAATTTTAGGGAAACTCCTTTCTGATAACTCTTTAAGCTATTTTTCTGTAGTTTGCTCCCTTACGGCTTAGCTGATTCTTCTTCCACTAATCACTATACTTCAAATTTTAACTTAAACCTTTTGGATACCAACATGTATTTGGGTGTACTCAAGTTGTCGCCAACTCACTAGTATTTTTCTAACTAAGGAAATCAAATCGTACCTCGAATAGTTTTGCAGAAACCATCAATTCACCTTTCATAGTGGCGATATCTTAGGACTTATACACTCTTCATAATTAGCTTTTACTTCTTTCCTAACCAGGAACGTGGTCACACCACTATACTTGGCTTACTACCTCTAATCACCGTCTATATCTGCTTAAAATATACTCACTATTTTTCTACTAATCGAATGCTAGCATCATATTTTCTTATTATGCTCTGAACAACCAAAGCGAAGCATAAGTTTATTTCTAACTTCCCTTCATCAGATGACCCTATTCTACGATCGTATATTATCTTTTTTCTGAACTATAGTCATGGATCACACTTACGAAAATTACGTCTCTCTTAAAAGAAATTGAAATACCTAACTCCAAACTTTATGTACACTATAAAATCATATCAGACTATACACATTCGGGGTAAACACTTAATCACATAATCTTAGAGGAAAATGTCACATCTTATCATCTCATAATAATATCTACTTCTTATAGTAACTTACTAATGTTATACTTTCTGGTTGTGATCTGAATAAACTTGCACAAATAAAATTATATCCCTGAAGTCCAATATATTCCGCTATTGGTTCTCATGTCGTGCATTGTCTCTTCTTAGTCATGTGCATAAGTCGTACGAAAATACATTCTGTAATATCACGTCATTTTGCCTCCTAGGTATTTTCTCTTAGGCTCTTTTCTGCTCAAAACTATCATGAGCTATTTATACCAATTGCGGCTAACTTCTTATCAGGTTACTCTATAGGGTCTTAAATCTGAGCTATCATCCTCACACTTATAGCTTTATAGTCCAAAAATCCAAATAAACTATTTTGTAAGGTATAGAACATACATATACTATCATGCAAAAACTTGTCCTTAAAATGGTCCGATCACCTAATAAATACATTATGCGCCATTTGGCGAGTCTTGGGTCTTAACCCAAACTTGAAAAATACGAAGATCCTACTATAGTCATTGTTACTTACACTTTCTTTTGGCACACCACAGGCTCTGTTGTGTCCTCACAAGTCAAGTCACAAAAATCTCAATACACTGAAAAGTAGAAATATGATAACTACATAGCGTACTGAATAACCATAATTCTGCTAACTAAAACACAGTATACCTGGTAAGTGAGGTAAACTGATAACCATAAAACATGATAACTGCCTTTATACTTTCTGATAAGGGTTATGCTCTGGTCTATATTAACTATGAATTTTGTTCCACTTTCGATACTATCTCAAGTCTCATATGTTACCAACATGCACTTTCCGATTATACCCCCAATGGGTAGTCATCCTCACTTGGATATTGAATTTCCTTCTCATCGCTTGCACATTCGATACATTTGGAATTCAATGAGAGAGAATGTTACTTACTGCTCTAGGCTTCATGGAACGAGTTAGAAAAATTCCTGAAAGTACAGCTCTAATTGCACAATCTAGAGAATGAAAGAAGTGAGACAATCCTAAATGTCTAGGTGGTCAATCGTTTATATGTGTGGTGCGCACACACATATAAAAGTGACCCCACTGAACACGGTTTCATAGACTCCCTAAGATACTTGAACATAGGCTATGATACCAAGTTTTGTAACGCCCCGAACCATGGCCTGGGCAAAACACGACACTCGGTGCTTGATTGCATGTGACCGAGCGAACCACATAGCTTGGTAATCAACATGAGCATCAAAACATGCACTAATAATGATTTAAAACATGATATTGAAAATATAGTCTGAAATAGAATAGTGAAAATATCTGAATAAAACATGATGAATCTTAGTGACTGACATAACATACTAAGTTAGTCTATGAAATCTCTGAACATGAGTCTGACTGAAAACTATTTACCAGGACAAGGCTCTGGTGTACCTCTACTCTAAAATATAATCCTAAAAATAAGCAACTGACACCCCAAATGAAATAGGGTTGACCAATAGCTGATACAGATGAAGTCCTAGCATGCAAATCCATCGTCCTGAAATTCAGTACATGCACAATGAACTGCAGGCCCTAGGAAGGAAAAGGAACGTTAGTAGATTAGAATTGTATTATATGTAAAACAACTGAAAGAATAAGCAGGCATATGATATAATAGGAACATGAAATTGAAACATCGACATAAGTGTCATTGAGCATAGTAATTTGTTTAACATGGAGGGAGTCACCTCTGTCTTATAATGTACCATACTGGGGTTCGTAATCCATTTTAACTCAGAGAATATGTATGTCAAACAATGCACTATGGGTCGTGACATGGCGGGCAACATCACCTACTGTCAGGCTATATATCATAATGCATCATAGTTCATAACATAACGGGCATCATCATCCACTTCCAGGCAATGTATTATAGTGCACAATGGTTCACAACATGGCTGGCAACATCATCCACTACCAGGGTATACATCATAATGCACCATGGTTCATAACATGGGGGTAGCATCATTCACTGCTATGCTATACATCATAATGTACCATAGTTCATAACATGGCAGGTAGCATCATCTACTATCGGTCTATGCGTGTAATTGTAGTTCTAACGTGAATCTTTAGAATCATACTATAACACTTTTATGGGACACTGAGAGTTTTCATACTAAGACATGAAAACACTGAGGTGTTGATATGCATTACTGATTATTACTATACTAAGACATGAACTCATGAACTATTCATGGGATATATAGTGTTGCTATGCATAAGCGTTCTTGAAATTAGGCATGCTTGTCAATTGATACAATTACGTTTCTTAAACACTTTATGAATTCGTGAATCCTGTCATGAGTTTCAAAACTATAGAGTCATCATATTTCATTATTATGTAAAATCACAACGTAAGCGTGTAACATATGGGTTCATCATATTTCTGTCATTTTCGAAGGAGTATCATAAGTTGAGGAGCGGTACTGTAATGTATGATACTGGAATACTGAATAAAACTAAACTAAGACATGTATTCAGAGTTTGATTATGAAGTTTGAAGTATTAAATATTCATAGTACTGAATTGTCACGAGTGAGACTCGTAGGATATCAAACATGAGTCTATACTGATTATGTAATGAGTTCACACTATTCGAAGTGATAATTATGAACAACTACGAGGTTATATTCTTAAAAGATTGAAGTTTTAGACATTTCATGAACTAGTAAATAATTTCTATATTTGAAGAAATTCGTAGTAATCTTGATGAACGAGGCGTGTGGATGATTAATAAAGTTCCCACACGTAGAGAGTTAGCCTCACATAACTTAACTTCCAATTCTTGAGAGTAATACAACGTTCGTCACTTCCTTTCAACTTTAATCTATATCAGTACATGTCAATGGAATCAACATTAGCACCAATTCTCATGTTTTGGCCATCTAGCCATTTTATCAAACACTTGGTGGGCATAAAGCTTCATAGCCCTTATTAATGGTGTGTTTCTACACCCAATTTATCATCCTTTTGTTTCAATGTGATTCTACAATCTCAAATAGATATAATTAACATCATTCTTCATCACATATATGATTACAACAATCATAAGTCAATAATCCAAAATCCTACAACGGTTCACATGTTTCTCTTTATCTAACCCATCAACTTATGGTCCAAGAATTTCGAGTCTAATCACCAATTCACAATTATAATCGATTAGAGAGTGGAAGCATTACCTTTTTGAAGTTCATTCCTCTTGAATTCGAGTTCTAGGGTTTCTTGTCCAAGATGAAGACTCAAACAAGGATATCAAGATTTAATCTTGTTAAGAACCATGAAATTAATGGAAGAACAGATTAAGAATCATATGTATGATCTTACCTTGATGAAGGAGGGTAAGAGGAACTTTGTGCTAGGGCTTGGGGGTTGTTTTTCTCTCTCAAAGTCATCTAAAGAAAGTGTGGAATTGCTCTTAAAATTCTAAATTTTCGTACTTAATACTTTTTCTTCAGTGTCGCCTGTCAAAGTGGTCAACTTTTGGTCGTTGCGACGGTCGTGACTGCCTAAGGGATTTTTGCACCATTACAGCGGTCAACTTTTGATCGCTGCAACGCTCACTACTGATTTCACCCCAATCATTCTAATTATTTTTCAACTCATTCTATTCAACTTCCAAACCCTCATATTACTTCCAAACACTCATATACTTCCAAACATAACCTTTAAGTATTGCAAGTTACTTTAGCCATAATTAGAAAGTAACAAACCCATTGGACTTTACATCCATCTTACGGATCGAACCTTAGCATGAGATACGAGGTATTACAGGGTCTATTTGAAAATATGTGGGGGAAAGCTATTTTGGTTGCATGTTATATTCTTAATCGATTCCTTCATTAAAAGTTAGACTAGACTCCATATGAGTTGTGGAAAGAGTTCTCCCCTAACTTGAAATTTTTGAAAGTGTGTGGGAGTTTGGCTAAGGTTGGTTTACCTGATTTTAAAAGGGTAAATGTAGGATCTAAAACTTTTGACACTGTCTTTATTGATTATGTTCAAAATAGTGCTGCTTATTGATTTATATCTTTGAATGATTATTCTATTTGTGAATCTAGAGATGCAGAATTTTTTTAGCATGTTTTTCTATGAAAAATGACGTGTCTAGTGATAGGCAAAATAATGCTTCTACATATGTGCCTCTTAATTCTCATATTTTCCTTCTTCTAATGTTATTAATAATGAGCATGAAATTGAACTTAGAAGGAATAAAAGACGTCGAATAGAGACTATCTTTGGTCCTGATTTTATTACTGTGTTTTTTACTGAGAATTGTGATATTGATGTCTTAAATGATGAATTAGTGTCTATTTACTTAATGGAAGAAGACCGTAAAACTTATGATGAAGCAATGAGGTCAATAGATGTTATGTTTTGGAAAGAGGCTATTCAAAGTGAATTAGATTCTATAGTTTCTTATCATACTTGGGACTTGTATGATTTACCTAAAGGTTCTAAACCCATAAGTAGCAAGTAGATATTTAAGAAGAAATTGAGACCTGATGGTACAATTGATAAATATAAGGCTAGACTTGTGATTATGAGTTTTAACCAAATTAAAGGTGTTGATTACTTTGATACTTATTCTCCTATGACTAAAAAAGCGACCATTAGAACTCTTATTGCCTTAGTCGCTATTCATAGTTTAGTGGTACACCAAATGGATGTTAAAACTGTTTTTTTCTAAATTGTGATTTAGAAGAAGAGATCTATATGACTCAACTTGGGGGTTTTGTGATCCCAGGACATGAAGATAAATTATGCAAGTTGAGGAAGTCCTTGTATGGTTTAAAACAGGCACTAAGCAATGGTATGAAAAAATTAACAACACATTAATGAATGATGGTTTTATTTTTAATGTTTCAGATACCTGTGTTTATTCTAAAATGATAGGATCAAGTTGTGTGATTAAGATATGTGGATGTCATATTTTCTTTAAACGAATTTTACTCTAACAAGCATGTTGGTGCCCATTAGAGTTTTTCTTTATTGATTACTGCGTAAAATAAATATAGTATAATTACATGATGATGTCTAAAATAAGATCTAGCTAAAATGAGAAAAATAAACTGTCCAGAATGATCAGTTTCACTAAAATAATCTAAGCTAGTTTGTGACCTGAGTTGCAATCCCATCTTTGATGAATTCTCTAGGTTTTGGGATATCCAGTACATCTGTAGCATGAGTATGGACATATCTATCTGCATATTTGATTGATCTTCCTTGTTCTAATCCTCAGATGGGGAATTTGTGATTTATCCATGTTGATTATTCTTCTTCCTTCTGTTGGCATGTGTGTGAAGTTATCTATCTTAACTACTGCATTGTCCAAGGCTTGATTTGCAAGAAAATCTGCAAGCTTGTTACCTTCTCTGAAAATTTGCATGAGCTGAGCCTTTACTATCCTCATGTCCTCATTAATATCTTCAACCAAGTCTTTCAATTCCCATGGAATGGTTCATAACCCTTGCAAGAAGTTTAGTAGAACAAGTGAATTTGTCTCAAGTTGTATCTCTTGAATATTACTCTCTGCAATTTTTTAGAGCATGTATAATGGCCTCAGCTTCAGCTTCAGTGTTTGTGTTGAATGTCCTTTGCTTGTGCATTCTCCAAATCGCCTATGTTGTCTCTAATGCATTATTCATATGAGCTCCTCCCAATATTACCTCTACTTGCACCATTGTCACGACCCCATTTAAGTAATCGTGGTGGCACCTACATCTTCCCACTGACAGGCGAACCACTTCCCAATCATTCACATGATATGACATAGATAAAGTGGAAAGATAACAAAATACTACATAAACTGTCTCATAATATAAGTCTGATACATTAACAACCTCCCCAAAGTGATCTAGTCTATAGATACAAGAGCACTATAAAAATAATACAAGTCTGAAAATGAGGGCAACATAGTGCCAAAACCAACACATAAGCTAAAGAGGTCTGTCATGTCTCTCGAACGCAAGTAAAAGACTAAAATAGAGAATAAACATCCAAGAGTATGCTGGAGGTGGCATCCTTACCCTAAATGCTGGGAAATCAACCAACCGGACTCAGCCACGCTATCCTGCACTGGTAGAAGGCACTAAATCTGTATCAATATAATAAGTGTAGCATGAGTATACAACGTATCCGTGTAGGAATCATAGATTGACAATGACGAAAGATACGTAAAAATAGATAAATACTAAGTTGACACCAAATAATCATATACTAACAATTCAGATAATCTAGGAAATGCCACAATGTCCACAGAATATTTCATAGAGTTTCACAATCACCTCTTTCAAGTAAAATTTCATAATCACTTAAGTCATCCAGTTCTAGAAAGTTCAATAACAGAGGTTCAAGTCTCAAATAGCAATTACAAGTCTTTCATGTCCAGAAATCTAGTCAATTCATCAACAATCAATCCAGAAACAAGTCCATCCGTAAATAATCAATAACATGATGTATGCATGATAATGAATGCAATGCATATGCCAGGTACCTTTACCAATCCAATATACATGTTGTCAAGTTTTTATTATGATCAACCACTTATGTGGGAACCACGAAGTCCATATACCCCTATGGAATATCCCATCGGAGCCCAGCTCATGGCTGAATAATATTATGCTGCAAGCGTGCAACTCCGTTCCCTGCGTATCATTATCATCATCTCAGTGTTGCCATAATCTCATATTGTTCTTACCCTTCCAGCCCCTTGAGCCCATAATATATATCATACCACTCCAATATCAATATCACAGAACCATGAGTGTATGAATGCAAATGATAATGTAAGACAAGATATCATGATATAATGAGATACAACCAAGTATGGAGATGAATATCACATGGTTTCAATAATTGAATAACACATATACAAGCCAAGTACAATTCAGGATATCATACCAAAAGCATGTGTGATAATTAAATATATCAAGTAACTATGGCGACAAGCCCACATATGGCAACAAGCCAAATCAATCAGCAGCTGGAACCATCATAAGGTTGATTCCCCATATCACCCATCATCATAGTTCAACACCGGCACCCCCTCAAATATTCATCACAACCGCTTGAGAAGGACCCCCAAACACTCCCAATACCCATCAATATTTATAACTAATTACACACTTCTATCGAACTCTTGTGAAAGTAAATGTAGCCTACCTTTGGGCTGAATATTAGTGCTAACCAATCAAGCATAAGTGATAGCCTTGCCCTTCCTATGCGCCTCGTGATAATCGATGTCTATTCATTTATATACTATTTGTTAATATGAAGCTTACACATCATACAAGGACATAGTCCTTATAAAGTAAGACTTTAAATACCAATCATGGGCCCATGCTACCAAGACTCGAACTTTAATACACAAATACCAAGAATACATACTAGGTAGTCATATCCTGAAATTAATTGCAAAACTATACACATTTGAACCTTTAATTGAATCAATATACAAAAGCCTTAATTTGGAAACCCTGGAATTTCCCCCAATTGGAATAGGTTTCTATACTCAAATTAAGCCTTACAACATGATAACATAGTATAATCCATCACTAATTCACAATAATTAAGGCAATATAATCTATAAAACTTTCATTAATCAATGATATAACTCTCTTATTCTCTAATAGGATCATACTTCATTTTACCCAACTCATAAACATACCAAACACTGTTAAAAGACTTAGAAACATAGAATCAAATCCTCATCCCGCTGTGTTTCTTGAACTACTTATGGATCCATTATTATTTGTTGTGACTGTTGTGATTGCTCCACTGAATCCTTTACTACTGAGTGCTCATCAACATTTTTTATATCTGGTGGTTTTGTACCGTCTTCATTCTTGTCATCAACACCCTCCAACACTTTGTCAGTTATAGGGACATCAATATCTATCACAATATCTTCTCTGCTTGTAGATTCCACATCAACAATTCCAATATCAATAACAATATCTTCTCTGTTAATAAATTTCATTTCAATAACCCCATTAGTATCATTACTATTAATGTTATTCTCCTATGTTGTTTCTTTTCCTTTGTTTCTGTGTATTTTCATCTTGCTTTGCCTTATTATTCTGATTGTTAGTCATCTTCCCTTTCTTATTAAGTTGCTGACCAAAACTAGTTTCAACCCATTAATTTAGCTGACTAATTCTCCACTGTTTTAACTCCTTGTGATTCATTGTGCTTGTCAACATTCTTTCCTTCCTTATGTGTAGTATCAGTATGATTATTCTCACCAGAACCTACAACATGTGCATCCTATGCTACCTCTTTAGTGTTACTAGTTTTGGTTAAGTCTACAACCTCTTCTTCAATATTTTGAAAAGCAGCAATTAGTTTGAAGAGGTTGAGTTTCCTTTTTTTACAATCATGTTCATTCATTCCTCTTTGATATTGCCATTTGTTTTTCTGCTTGTTCCTTTTCTCTATGAAGTACGCATCATCTTCAACAATTGCACCTTTATCAACGGGAGATATAGTTTTATTTTGTACCTCATCTATTTTTCCTCTTTTTTCTCCCCCCTTCTTCTTCAGCCCCATTGTATCTACTCTGATAATTTTCCTTGGTTCAGGCTATGAATTACCTAATTCTTTCCCTCATGTCTTTACACTTGATGTCTTCTTCTATTGATTCTCTTCTTGAGCCTTAACAGCTTCATCATCTTCCTTCTTTGGATATAACTCAAGGTGAATAACATAACACTCTTGTTCATCATGTCCTTGAAGCTTGCAGTTTTTACAATACTTAGGTACATGATCATAATTGATCTTGATCCATTTATCAACGATCTCGCCATTCTTCTTTTTCATACCAATGTTGATTCTTTGAGGAAATTCACTAAGTAGATCAACCTCCATCTTAACCCTCGCACAACTTGGCTTGGTACTATTAATAGTAGTCATATCCACTTGCAAAGGCTTTCCAACTGTAGATGCTAATGAAAATACCGCTTCTTTCACAAAGTAATTCGAAGGCAAGTATGGAAACAATATCCATGCAATTGCTATTTTGGTTTCTTCTTTTGGATCAAACCATGGATCCCATTTAAGAGTACGCATGTGATATGACCAATTCTTATACATGATATAGAATGCTGGTTTTGATAAAAGAGTCACATAGTCTTCTAAGAATGACGCTCGAATAAGTATATACCTATTGCTCAATAATCCGATGATACATTCTCCTTTAAGATCACATTGTTTCATAATTAGGGTTTTTAATTCTTTGACATCAGTCCATCCATATGAGAACTTTCCAATGACTTCATATTGCAATTTCTCCCTTATTATCATATGTTTAATCTCTTCTTCATCATATACAACCATGATCTCTCCATGCAAATATATAACTTTTCCATGGGTAATGGGGGAAACTATGGGACTGTGTAGGGTTTAGGGTTGTAGCATATGATTGGTTTGGTATTAGGTGATTTGGGTGTGGTATTGGTGTTGTAGCAGGCTAGACAACCTGAGGTTGTCCAGTGGTCAGAGTGGCCATTACGCCGATAAGGTACCGTATGAAAATTAGGGTTTAGGTCTTATTAGGGTTTTACACAGAGAGAGCTTTTTGTCTCCCTCTAATGTGGTATAATATGACTTTTCACAAATTCACCATTTTGTATGTATTGAACGGACCAAGTAGAGATAAGTGTTTTTGTACTGAATATGTGGATGACATGTTAATCTTTGGTCCTTATGTGAATGTTGTAAATGAGACTAAGAACCTTTTATCTTCTAAATTTGAAATAAAAGACCTTAGAGAAGCAAATGCGGTTTTAGGAATTAAAATCAAAAGAGTTTTTTTTCTTTGTGTTAGACTCATTACATTGAGAAGATAATGAAAAAGTTTGATTGTTTTGATGTTGCTCCAATGAGAACTCCTTATGATCCTAACATACACTTGAAAAAGAATAAAGAATCTAGGGTTTCTCAAACTGAATATGCTAAAATAATTGGGAGTGTAATATTTCTTATGAACTATACTCGGCCTGATATTGCTTATGTTATTAGTAGATTGAGTAGATATACACATAGTCCAGTAGTGAATATTGGACTGCTCTTCATCGTTTGTTAAGGTACTTGAGAGGTACTATGGATTGGTGTTTGCATTTTAATAAATTTTATGTTACTTTAGAAGGTTTTTATGATGCAAACTGGGTAACTGATAATGATGAAGTTAGCTCCACCAGTGGCTATGAGTTTACTTTGGGTGCATGTGTTATTTCATGTAAGTCTTCCAAACAGACTTGTATAGCATGTTCTACCATGAAATCTGAGTTTATTGCTCTTGAGCTGGCAGGGCAAGAAGCTGAGTGATTGAGAATTTTTTTGGCAGATATGTTATTATGGGGAAGACAAGCTTCTCCCATCTCCTTACACTGTGATTCACAGGCGGCAATTGAGATTGCAAAGAACAGTGTGTACAATGGAAAAATGAGACATATTCGCATCAGACATGGCGTGGTTAAACAACTGTTGAAACATGGTGTTATTTCCTTGGAATATGTAACGTCCGAAAGAAATTTGGCAGATTTTTTAACCAAGGGTTTGGCAAGAAAGATGATCCTTAAAACGTCAAGAAGGATGAGGCTAAAGCCTATGGATTGAGGTAATATTGTGGACACACTTTTGTGGTCAAATGAAGCCATATATGCCATCAATATACACTACATTTCCTATCCCTATGGCGTGTGGTAGTATTTATAAGGTTGGGCTTATTTGTTCTTAATGATTTCATAACCTTAAGGTGGTCTATGAGATAGACTTGAGGAATCACCTACGTGAGTGTAAAAGTGTGGTCGCCTTTTATGAATGACTTAGGCTGTCTTTCTAGAGCGCTCATTAGACCTAAGGTGTGTGCATGATCATAAACACACTTTATTAGTATCGCGGAGTTTGCATAAATTAAAGGATATAATATATGGTGTGGGGGTCTCAACTTATGTCCAATCAGTTCAAGAGTACTTCACTTTTTGGATATTAGTTGTTGCCTCATTTCACTACGTGTTAATTCAAATCGAAAGATATTAATATTTAAGTACATGTTCCTTCATTTTGCCCAAAATTCATTCATATTCTTCACATTTGCATTAGTGGGGGATTGTTGGAGTTCTACATCTATTTGCATTACTCTCTTATTCCAAGTAATGCAAAGACAAAGAATCTTTGAGGGTCTCTTTTCATTATATCTTTTTTACTCTTGTTAGAAACACTTTGTACCACATTGGTGGTGGAAAAACGTTTCTTCCCTCTTCTATTGAAATGTGCTTTATTGGGTTAGTAAATGATCTAGAATAAGAGATGGGCCTCAAGCACATGAGCATTGGGTTTTGTAGGCGAAATAGATCGATTTACCCCCGTGCGCGCGAGGTATATGTGAGGCCTAATTCAATTTCGATTTGCAAAATATTATTTTGCTATTTTACAGCTTACCCAAAATTTTCCAAATTCATGCGTACGGGATTAAAGTCTGGATGTAGATTTTATACCTTCGGAACTAGTTGTTACGAATTCGGTCAAGACTTAATCTTTCAGAATCTATTGTCACAGAATTGCAATTGTCCCGGTACTATCAAAGCATATTACTTTTGAATTAATTGTTGCAACGGTCATTATCCATAAATACTCTAACTTAATGGTGATCTTTATTTCTCTAACGTTGGGAGACGTTTCAGATCTCATTATTTATTCTCTGAACGTTAGAGACATTTTAGATTTCAACCATTATTATCGAGACCTTGACATCTACCTATATATACCGGTAGAGACTTCAATTGTTGATACACCGAGAAACATATCTTCTTCTTCAAAGTTGTTTTTCGTCCTTCTTTTTTTTGGGAAAATTACTTTGTGCAAACTCCAAATTTCTAGGCACTAGTGCAAGTGTTCGAAAGTGTTGTTGAACCTTGGAGAGCGACCGACTAAACGATTTGCACTGGAGTCGGTTCGAAATAGATTTCAAGGCAGTGACTTGCCACGACACAACTGTGATTCGATAAGTTGTTCTTACTAATTTATTTGTTCTTAATCAATATTGTTATTCTATTTTACTAACATCCACAGTGCACTATCACAAATCAACAACTATTAGTCATTCTTAATACATGTTACACTATGGCGAGCAGGTGATTTATAACTTCTACTAAGATTCTGGGTAGCATTAATTTTATAGGATACTTTCAAACTAAGTGATATCTTCTTCATTTTTTGTAGATGTGTTAACTTCTCAATTTGCCATTATTACCATTAGCAACCCAATTAGCAATAGGTAAAAGTTGAGCTCCAAAAATGTTTTGGTATTGAAAAATCAGATGATTTGGTTCTAACATTACAATTATGTACACCCAAATACAGAATGAGAAATCATACTTCCTATAATAGAGAACCAAAGCGTTAGCAAAAATGACAAGTGTTACTTTTGATGATTGATAAAGTGAATAAAGCTACAAATGAACCAGGTTTACAAACGTGTTCCTTATCAGACATGGTAAATGAAGATGCAGTACAAAGTTGAACTAATCAGATATAGAGCCGACGTCAAATAAATCAGGTCTACAAACATGTACCACATCAGACTATGTATGGAAAACAAATGAATTAAATACGAAAATAAAATGATAGATAGAATGACACAAAGAAAGACACTAATTTGCAACTAAAAGTCTATAATAGCTAAAACCCCCAATTGAGCATACAATCTAGCACCAATTCTCCTAGGATGACCTCAAGGGAAGTAATGGCCCATGCAACCAATCCTCTCAACAAAATGAACAATCATAGCTTCATCAAGCTTTCAAACTCTCAAACTCTCAAAAGAGTATCAAAATATCATTCTTCAAAATAGTCTACCTCAATGAAAATGACAAGTCTAGTATTTATACTAGCTATGATAGGAAGACTAAGCTAGTTATTACAAAAATATCCTTATTGAAATAAGGGCCTCGAGTCTAGTTTTGTGTATTAGAATTGATCATCGAGTTGTACCTTTATCCGCTTTCTTAGAAACATATTGTTAGGTATAAACAGTTAGTCAAATTCAACTTCAAGTTGGGGATCAACTTGAAGTGGGTTTACTAGTCTAGGGAGATTAGTGAGATATGAATTAGAGTTTATAATACCTAGGTTACAGAGTTTGTAACTTGAATTTGTACATGCTCACTGTGTAGTGGAGTTTGAGTTAAATTATGCAGAGGTGTAGGTCGTGTTTTTTTCTATCCTCATGAGTTGGGTGATTTTCATGTAAAAGTGTCGTGTCCTTACTTTATTATTCTTTACAATTCCACAGACGCTACGCTTAGAACGGATAGAGTAACGTGTTCCATCCTATAGGCGAAAATTAAGTATTGAATATAGATATTTGATCGTGCAAAATAACAATTAGTATCAGAGCATGTTCTCTTTAAAGGGCTAATAACTGAAGAGAAGATTACGATGAATACTGTACAAAGAAATGACCACAGTAGATATTAAAAATAATATCGGCATAACAAATCTCAATATAACTAATCACAACATTACTAATACATGCTATTCGACATTATTTTTAATACACTACCAAACGATCCCTTAAAGAGAAAGAGGGATAATTTCGCCGCTACTCACTACGGCTTACTAAGGCGGAAGTGTCCTTGTTTTGTGGAGACAGGAAACAAGGATATTGTATATTTTATGGGCTATTTTTGTACCTGAAAAGTTTGCTTCCTGGTTTTTTGTTCATGTGATACGTGAGGTCCACTAGAAGATTATGGTTAACTTCAACCGACATTTCGAGGGTTGCCGTTAGTTTTAGGGGTGCAGACTAAACATGTCCAGTTGTTGCATATATCAGGGACTATTTTTGTCAAGGGCCACACATTAAGTACCAAAATAGTCCATCCCCTATATATTAAGTACCAATTTGATCATTTTGTCCTAGTAATAATAATATAGAACCCTTCCTTAACCCCTAACGCCTTCCAAGACAACCATGGCTGCAAATTGTAGTTGAAAAAAATTAGCAGGATGATTCTTCTTCCTTATCGCAGAATTGTAGTGAATAACTCTAACAACTTAGTAATGGGCTCCAAATATTTTCTCCACAAGCCATCCGTTACTTTACCAACCATAATACACAAGAGTACACTTCCTGTCCTTTTTCAAACCCAAAGACTCATCTTTACAACATTTGCTTCAAAACCCATCTCCCCAAATGGCGGAACTTCAAGCTTCTCATACAGGCCCCAAAAAATTCCTCCACCAGGTAGGTACCTTTTTGCAATTTTATTTTATTTTTTGTCAGAGGGATTAGTTTCTAAACCTCTCATACATACAAGTATGCTTTAATGAACTTTGCAATGTTCTTGAATCTGTTATTTAGGAGCCGTTTGCACAACCATTAGAAAATAACCTTTTGTTAGAAAGAAGTTTGTGCATAAAGAAAATGTGTGGAACACAAAACCATTTGCCATAAAACCACTTCAAAAACATTTTTTTTGTTGTAGAAATAAGCTTCCTGGATAAACTTACGCAAACAGGTTCTGATTTTTCATTGCAAGATTTCAAAAAAATTTCACGAATAAATGCCACCTTTGTTATTGTTTATATAATTTCAGTTTCTGGAGTAATGCTGGAAGACCCAGCAGAGGAAATTGCGGAGGCAGAACTAGTGATGGCATTGAAGCAGAAATTAAGCCAGATTGGAATAGATATTGGTTCTTGTGGACCAGGCCAGTACTCTGGTTTGCTTTGTCCAATGGTGAGTTCCTAAGAGCTCTTTTGCTAACCTTTCCGTAAAGAATGTATTGTACGAATTAAAGAGTGTCCAAGAGGATGGTCTTTATTGTTTAACTGGAAAAACAATCTTTCTATTGAGAAGAGAATGTTACTTTGATCAGCAAACTGCTCTGGAAAACTGACCTGCTAGAATTTGTCTTGCCTTGGTCTTCTGCCATGACAAAATATTGGAATCATATTGTTTTATATCATCGCGCTCTTGTTGTAAATCAGAAGTAAGAACTAAGTTCATCAAGATATAAGTGTAATGTGGTTGTTGTGATTGAACCTGATTTAAAGAATGTCATCAACATATCGTTTAGAAAATGAAAAAACAAGATGAACAAGGAGCGATTTGGGATTCAGTATATGCAAGTTTATAATGATTATACTTATCATTAGTTAATTTTACTCATATTTTGTTTAGATAAACTTAGTCTTCAGATCGAAAAATGCACCTTTGAAAAGGTTTATGCTTGTACTAAAATTGCATTTCATTTAGCTAAACCAACTAATTTGGGATTGATGCATAATTGATCAATTGATTGATTAATAGCTGTCATTTGTTCCAAGTTGCATTAGGTAACCCTGCAGTAGCCGTTGTTGCCTTTACTATATTTTCTATGACTATGTTGTTGAGGGTAATTCAAACTATGATGACTTGAATTTCTTAAGGCAGGTTCACTATGTAGAAAGAAAATGAGATTTTAATGCATGCATGATCACCTTGTTGGAGTGACAAATTTTTCCTGATTTGATTCGAAACTGAAATAGAGTTCGGGAGGTGAACTGTTAGGATGTAAATTGTAAATGCTTACAGTTCTTTCAATGATTAAAAGTGAATGGAGCTATTGCCTTGTCAAGTAGAATGACAAAATAAATGAAGTACAAAAGGAAACACTTGTTGTACGAAATAGAAGAAAAGAAAGTAATTATAATTATAGATGCTCCTTGTGGTAGTTGAGTATTTTTCATATAAAGAAAATTGTGATTCATATCTTCCACATGTGGGGTACCTGGGGCTGAGAAATAACTTAAACATGGTACTAATAGGTGTTATGAGTTTAAACTTTTACAATTTTTTTAGTATTATTGCATCTGTAAGGCGCTTAAAATGTCCTATATTGACAGTTAGTGCAATGTTTTTGCTTTGCAGTGCAAAGGTGGGGACTCAAACGAAAAAAGCTTATCTTTCTTCATTACCCCGGATGGGTAACTAACTTCTTACTTTGCACCTCGTTCTTGAGGTATACTTTCTGTCCTCTCTAGCAATATATGACTAAAGCATGTGAGTGATATCTAGGCATGCAGCTACATGGACATGTTTTCGAGCTAAATGTGGATGGAGAGGTGGTACGCGGGTATAACATGGTTTAGATGAGTTAATCCTCTTATGTAGAATTTTCTTTGGCAACTTTTAAAATTCTCTTTTTCATGTGGTTTCAGGCCTTTGCAGATGTGAGGACAGCTTATGCAGATATGAAAAAGATTGGAAAAGTGAATAAGAAGTACAGACAGATAACTGAGGAGAGTTTGGGGCTGGAACCGCTGTGTGATGTGGTATGCTGATTTTCTTTTTGTTGTTACTTCACATTATACTTGTATGTGCATGTAGTAGTTGTTTGCTTATGACCTGAGAGTCTGCTTCATTTTACTAACTGTTGGGCATGAGTTGTATTGAGATAAAGTTGTGGTCAATCTTTATTCTCGATTACTACAACTCATTTATTATTCCTTCGCGTATCCTGCAAAACTTGGTTAGTCTCCAAGATACTTGATTTTCGCTTCGCCGTGTTTTGGTTTGTGCATAGCTTTCTTGAACGAAATAGATAAATAGCTTTTGAGTCTTTAAATCTTGTGAAGCATTTACTCTCTTTGTTTTTCTTTTTCTCTTTCCTTATTTTCTACCCCTTCTGCCCTCTTGCTTCCTCTTTGCTGCTGTTTGCTATTCCTCAACATCTTGCTAGTATTCCTGTACACTCTACCCTCATTTCTTATGATGAATGTTTCATTTGAGACAGTACTACTGTCCTGAACCTATTCTTGGTCTAGCCAAACAAAAGTGTGCTACAGTGCTCAAAATTCATTCCGCTGGATTTCCATTTCAATTTAGGTTTTCAAGATAAACCGGAAACCAAACCGAACTGAAGGAATGAATCAAACCGAGTTAAAAAATGACATGGTTTGCTTTGGTGCTGTTTGGTGTTAAATGTAAAAGACTGGCAATATTAGGTTTGGTTTTATATTAACCATACAAAGCTGAAACAAGACCGACCAAACTGACTATATGTGTAATAGTTTATACATAGATTTTTTCTTTTTAATATTTTGATACATTTTGTAGTTTATAATTTTTATGACTTTGGAATGTGGTTTCAATGTTTTAAATTTAGGCCTGGATGTATTCTAATTTCACTGCGCGTCGACTGCAACTCCAATCTAGTTTAAACAAATGCTTGAAGTTTGGTTATTTTTGAAGTTCCTTTCTTGAATTCCTGCATTGGTTTTTTGGGGCTTTGCAGTTTATGAATTTCCTAAAAGGCTTTTGCAGTAGTCATGGAGTCTAAGGTAGATAGGAGGACTCCTACTTTGTACAATTTTCATATTTTGAAATATTAACAAAATAGACACAAAAGACTTAGTGTATTCTGTTGTTTCATCATTTGGGTCTTAACTTCTTTTTCTTTTGGTTCAAATTTAAAGGATGCCCCTATGTTTTGTCTGGTATTAGCAGTGTTTTGTCTGTTTAAGCAATCTTTTTAGTGTTCAGAAGACTGTCCCTTTTGGTGTCTTTGTCTCCCGTTGCAAGACTATCCTCCACTTTGTGGCCATCCCTGTGGTGGTGCTGCATTTCAAACTTTTCGTTGCCCATATTTTCCTTCATTTGTTCTGCATCTCTATGTTGAGAAGCAACAGTGAGTCTAACTTCTAGTATGCATCTCTATGTTTATTTGCAATGCACAAGTTTATAATGTAGTAGCATCTAGAATAGAATCCAGAGCAGCTAAGAAAAATAATCAGGGAAACCCTACCTTCCCCGATTCATTTGATACATGCAATTTTTTCCTATTATTCCTGTTGGTTTTACAGAACTTCCTTCTTGTATCAATAAACAATCGCCCATCAATACAAACAGTAGAATTTGTGCCTCTGTGATGTAATTGCTACATTTTCCAAAATAGATAGAAAATGCCATTGTGAGGTCCCGTCTGTGATTTCTAGTCACTTTCCACCTTCAAGTAAATTACAGACGTCTTATGTGGTTGTCTTATTTGTTCCTCAATAAATAGCTTCTTGATTATGTTCTATTTGGACGCTGAATTAATGAGCTTTTGATTAGTTGATTTTCTTCTTGCTGCTCTTCAGTTACTCAAATACTTTTCTGAGCGAATAATATCGAGAGAAACATTGCGGAGAAATGCTGTTATGCAACGAAGATATGGCGATCAGGTCTGACATCCTGTCATTTTCTTATATAATGCTGATCAGTTTCTGTTGGTGGCTACCATAGGCCCATAGACTTGATCACCTTTTGCCTGCATGCTAGCACCCTTAAGACAAAGATATACCTCTAAACTATATTCAGTTAAATGTTCTATCAGCTGGTGACATACTGGTTGACCAGATGAGTATATGTGATTCCACTTGGTAGTACGAAAATCGATGAAGTCCCTGCCCTTGCATTTGGTTTATGATGGAATATCTCAGGATGATACATCTAGAACGATTCATCCTTGGGTAACAGAAATATGATGAGATTCATTATTCTGCTTGGTTAATTGGATTAAACATTTAGAAAATTCTGCGACTTGTCATAATTTTATGTTGTGCTTGGTTAACATAATTTAAACCCTCTCATAATTTCTTTCCATAATGTCGTGTATTTTGGATTCGTAACTTAGATGATGAATCTTAGTGTTGCTTCATGTTTAAGAGGGTGTTTGGGATAAGGTTAAAAGCTAGTCAAATTTGAACCGCTTTTAATCATTTTTTGACTTTCTGGTGTTTGGTAACCAAGGGCTTTTACAACCAAAACAAGCCAAAAGGCATAAGTTGGGTACCCTTATTGCTTTTCAGCTTAAAAGTTGACTCGAATATTTTACTTTGTTACCCCTTACTTTTTTTTGATAATTCCTCATATTACCTTACTTTACATACACTGAACTCGAGGGTGCTTATTTTCAAAATTTGAATAAATTTTTGGGAAACCAGTATAGCTTTTGAAAACCAAAACTTATCCAAACTTATGTTTCTCTACGACACTTTCATCTGATTCTCTAACCTTTCAACTTTAATTTTCTTGAAAGGTTTTAACATATTTCGAAACAAACTCTATTTTATTTGAATTCTACCGCTGTTTAATTCTTTCTTTTTCAACAACGTTGTTTAATTCATTTCATTTGTTTACTGTGAAGTGTCTCCATTATATTTTACTTTTGAATCATAGTTTAATTAATGGTTGTGCAACGATTATAGTTTTCTAAATTTTAGAAAAACATCTAATCTAACACTCTTTTGAAGGGAAAGACGGTAGCATGGGTTTCTCTCTCTTGGGAAACGTGTATTTCCTTCTATCATCTCTTCTGGCTACGTTTATCATCTGTTTAACATTCTACTAACATTAGGATAATCTCTTCTAGCTCAATCTCACTAATCATTTGCTCAAATTCTTTCATTTTCTCTCTCTTTCTATCCTTGTGACAAAATTCTGTACTTTCTTCTTTCAAATCAAGCGTATCTAGCTTTTAATACAATTGCGGAGTAACTTAAGCTTAGTGTACGATGACGAGAAATTAAATGTGGTAAGATTAAGGCAATACAATGGCGAGAAGTTCTTTGCTTTTGGCCGGAGATAAATCAGTTGAGAACATATTGATGCACATTGTTAATAGATCTCCTTTGATAAGTTCAACATATTGGAATCTGCAAATGTGTAAGGCTAGCATCGGAAGGAAGTGGTAAGATATACAGAAGTCTGAGGCATCTAGATCAATTATATTCTTACTATGTTGTTTCAAAACTTCAATCCTTTTTGATAAAGTAAGGTGTTTGATACAGACCCACCTCTCAAGACGTACTTCAGAAAGAATTATCGACAAAAGGATAAAGAGTTGAAGAGTTTTGGACAAACACAACTTCTACAGCAGTTGTCTAGCAACTGTTCCCTTGATTTTCTCTACCAGTTGGGTCTACATTAAAAGCACAGAATGGCCATACCCAACAAGCGGAAACCAGTCACCGAACCCGTAATGGAGGAAAATCCGCTTGGCAAGAAGAGGAAGAAGACATTGAGAGTCCTGCGTGGGCCAAAAATCCTTCCCGGAGGCCACACAGATGGAATTTCTCAGTTTTGGTGGAGGTGATCCTAGGGGATAGATTTTGAAAGCAGAAAAATATTTTTGCTACTATCAAACTTCAGAGGAACACAAAGTTGACATTGCAGCGATGTATCTGGAAGGCGATGCTCTTGATCTCTTCTCTTGGACAAATTGTGAGCGAACTTTGCTTTATTGGGAAGAGCTTGTTAAAGCATTACAGGAAAATTATGGTCCTGCGAAGTTCCAAAATCCGGACGAGCATCTTTGTAGCATTCAACAAACAGGTTCTATACAGGAGTATCGTCAAGAATTTGCAAAACGTTCGTCTAGGGTCACAAACTGGCCAGATCACTGTCTCTTAGGGGTATTTCTGAATGGGCTAAAAGAGGAACTTAAATCTGATATTAGGATTCACAGGCCCAAAACAGTTTACAGGGCTATGAGTTTGGCACTTGAATTTGAGAATAAGTTAGGTCCAATTCGCAGCAATAGAGGGCCCAAGTGGACACCAACCAGAAGACCCACTATACAAAACCCATTGCCCTCTGTTAAAAACATTCAGAAACGCTGCTTCTTCTTTTCCACATCAAAATTCACGCAGCAATGTTTCTTCCAACCCAACCGGTTCCCAACCTCTTCAAACGCGAACATGGGATACCGAGAGGAGAAATCTTATGGCACAGGGCCTTTGTTATCGTTGCCATGAGAAATTTGCACCCAGTCATAGATGCAAATCTCCGAAACTATCTCTCATGGAGCTTACAGAAGGAGATCAATCGGAATATGTTGACGAGGTCAATGCAACAATCGTTGGTGACCCTCAAGAAACTGACGTTGTTGAAATTTCTTTCTTTCCGCCTTGAGGACAAGGCGACTATTCAGGGGGGGGGGGGTGCACTGATACAGACCTACCTCTCAAGACGTACTTCAGAAAGAAATATCGACAAAAGGATAAAGAGTTGAAGAGTTTTGGACAAACAGAACTTCTACAGCAGTTGTCTAGCAACTGTTCTCTTGATTTTCTCTAGCAGTTGAGTCTAGCAGTTATTATTTATAGTTTATCGTATCCTATTGTGTTATCTATAAATATGTAATTAGGATTAGTTATTTAGGCATGTAATTTTCTGAATTAAAACTACTGTATTCTGGAGTCTTCTCGTCTCCATACGGACAACTAATTGGTGTAATTGTGTTTAAGATTCTTGCACAAACTATTACCAGTAAAAGTACCTTCTTTGTTCTATTTCTTCAGTTCCCTACTTCTGGTTCCTATTAGTGTTGTAATGATGGTATCAAGAAGAGATACAAATAAGTACAAGATAAGCTGGGTTAGCTCCTAATACAAAAAATTCCTATATCCAGGACAGGGAGCTAACCAAAACCAAAATGTTGGCTGCTAAGCCAGAGTAAGAGAGCTAATAAATCTACAACGGCAAGGGTGGGTGGGTGGGTGGGTGGGTGGGGGGGGGTAAATTTGTTTACTAGGGATAGGTTGGTCCAACTGGAGATTCATCAAATACTCAGATTTCAAGGAACAATTGGGAGTTGAAATGCCATCAAAACATCTGTGATTCTTTTCTATCCAAATACACCAAAAAGTACGTGTTGGAATCATCTGCCAGATCTACTTGATGGTTCTGTCAAGTTTCCAAAGACTTTCAACTGCATCTTTAATGTTTTGTGGGGTTGACCAACTGAGGCCAAAAACTGCTAGGAACATATCCCAAAGGTCTGCAACAACTATACGGTGTAAAAATAGATTGTTTACTTACTCTGGGCTGTGTTGGCACATAAAGCATCTATTTACCAGCTGAATGTTCCTTCTGTAGAGGTTTTCCTGGGTCAAGATAGCATTTTTAAGGAATGTCCATGTAAAACACATGACTTCTGTGGGATATCAGCTTCCATGGCCAGTGTTCGATCATTCCATTAGATATACACTGCTTACTGTACCCTGCCTTTATTGTTTATGTGCCCTTACTTGAGTTGCCCCACCTTAAGTTGTCTGAGATATGTGGGTTCATTATGAAACCTTCAAGTGCTCTGTATAAGTCAAATAAGCTCACCAAGTCCCCAATTCCGCATGTCTCTCCCTGAAGTGGGGGTCCCATATGTTCCCTGCTCTAGATTGAGCTATGGTGGAGTGGGGGTTTATAGCTATCTGATAAAGGCCAGAGTAACAGTGTTGAAGTACAACAGTGAACTCAAGTTGTTGAAGTTTGATCTGAATTATGGAGAAGATTCAAGGAGCAAGGGTAGAGGCAGGAATGTGGCAGTTAATAGAAGATGAAGATGAATATGTTTTTGTTGGACTGTTAGGGATATTAATGAGAAAGAAGAGGAAAGTGGTGAGAATGATGGTGCGGAAGTGGAGTTAAGATCTTATTTGTTTCACTGAAACTAAACTGAAAAATTATAAAGCAAGTGGAAGCTGTTACACATTGGGGGAAACAGATGGATGGACTGTTATTGTACTGAATAACAAGGAAATAGTGGAGGGAACTATTATCTTATAGGATAAAAGGAGATGTAGTTGCTATGAACAACTGTTGGGTGTTCATATGTTACTGTTTGGTTGGAGGAAATCAAAACAAAATTCAAAATCATGTTCACCGGAGTAATATGGGCCGTGTGATAGAAAATGTAGAAAGGATCTTTGGAAGCAGCTTTCAGCAATTTGAGGGATAGATGTATTGTCACGGGCTGTTGGAGGTGATTTTAATGTCACCAAAATTTGCAGATTATCATTGTTATTTCCCCATCGTGCCCAAATATTGACTTCATATGCATCAATAACTTAATCCATGATCGAAACTGTCAAGTTAACTTCCTTCTTTGTCGATGCGAGTTTGAGGGTTCAACCTTGGGAAAAAACATCAGTGTCAAAGATGAGTTGGAATTGAGTAGGCAAGCCGAGAAAAATTCTAGGGAGTAGTAAAGATAAGATGACTCTGACCTTTCCTTCTATGGAGCCGGACCTCATCCCTTTATTATAAGCAGTTTTAACCACTTTGATGACTTTCAACTCTATTTCTATTATTACAGAGAATAAAATAATGTTATGACTTATAAAAAAAAATAATGTTATGACGTGTGCCTTCGGGACGTTCAACAATATTGTTATGGAACTGAGAAATAATGCTACGCCAATTTTTAGCATATTTGAATTTTTAACATCTAAAGCAGTTGCTTCCTAAGTTATGTATAGAAAGGTCATCTTCATCTCATTGTGAAATTAGCGAACTACAGGTAATGATGTCAGGTCTTTCTGGAATAACATTTTTTGTTAGGACACCAAGCGAGCCTCTTCTTTTCTACCACAACCCTGTAGGTCCTCAAACCTGTTTATTGTAATTGTAGTGATTTCTTGGGTCCTTGTAGAGTAGCAATTTGTGTTTGGTATTATAATTTAAAGTGGCGATTAAGAGTGATTAATACCCTTTTCTTGTTGATGATTATACTCTCGGTATTTTGATAAAATACATTTTTAAAGGTTACACCATAGTTTATCCACACACAAACAATTTTTTCGTTGTTATAATTAGAAGAGTATTTTAATACAACTGTAGGGATTTTTTTGATGGAGTGGAAATTGTGCATCATATTTCTTGTAAAACACCCTTAATAATAGGGTGTCTAAAAGGATAATAATACCTCTTAGTTTTGCTGAACTCTTCTTTTTTGAGAAACTGGTACTATATATATTGAAGTTTCGCTGAGCTCTAACTTTTTTAGGGTTGAGTAGATGTAAACAATCTGATACACTTATGGAGTTCATGTGTTCTCTGTTTGGGAACATCTTGAAGCTAATCACTGGATCTTGAGGTATCTAAAAGGTACTCCAGGGGAAAGGTTGTTTTCCAAGAAAAAAAGTGAATGGAGATTAAGTTTGTGTATAGCTGCTTAGGTCATTCATGGATGGATCTCACCCGGTAGAGCAGAAAACCAAGTGTAGCAGTTAGAAGGGTGCTGAGGCTGATCACCATTTGATGGCTTTTAGGGTATGTGATGTCTGTGGCTCAGAAGAGTTTTCAAGGAGCAGGGAAGAGTTCTTGAGGGGCTTAGAATACCAACCAAACACACAATCCTGTTCAACGACAGAACAACCTGAACTTAAGGAGCACTTACTGAAGAAGGAGCTGAAGAAGGTGTCGTTTATATACCAGTTCCGACAACAACGAAAATTGCAGATATTCTAACGAAGGGACTCTTACAGCAGAAACTTGTGTTTCTGGTTAGTAGGTATGGTATGATAGAAATCTATGCACCAACTTCAATGGGAGTGTTGATAGTAGGGTTTGGTTGTTGAAGTCTTATCTAAATAAATGTTTGAAAAGTTAAGAGTATTCAAGATATTAAATCTGTTTTGTCGTTATCTGGTTTGTTGCTCATCGTTTTCTGGTTAGCTCCCATTATCCAGGAAGGTTGATATCTATTCTCACGCTAACTGTAATTCCTAAACTTTAAAGCAAGAGAATAACCCTTTCTCTATGAAATTCACTAAAGACTTCCTCACAAGGAGGATTTTCCATTAAATTCATCAAAACTTGTTAGATTTTCCAAGGAAGCCACTTTTTCTCATTTAAAATTTCCTTTTCCATGAAAACAAAATCCAAAGAAAATGTTCTCTCGACTCTCTTGATATCTAAAAAATCAAGAAATATAGGCTTGCCTGCCATCAATACCAGAATATATAGAGTTTTTCCAAGAAGCTGCTATTGGAGGAAGACCTCCTGGAGAATTTTTGAAAAGAGAGCCAAATGAAGCAATATTGTTCCTTTCTCTGCTCAAGGGGCTGCTATTACTCATTTCCTCACTTCTTGACTGTTCAAACATCAATGTAAATTTGTTTTCAGATTGTTATTGCATTTATGTATCGGAGGGATGGAGCACTTGTAAGCTGCAAGTATCGGGACATGACCAAAAAGTTTTGGCAGGTTAGTGTCAATGTTCTTCATTTGCTACTTCAACATATTTATTTCAGTTAAAGGTAAAGATACTAGGCTTCAATCTCATGTTTAATATTCATGTGCTTAACAGAGGTGAAACTAAGAACCTTATGTAAATTTCCGTGGTAAGAAAGGGTGGGTGAAACTTCAATCCAGAATGAAAATCCTGAGATTCTTAACCAGTATTCTTGATTCCGTTTTGCTTTCTGTTTTGGATTTTCTTTTGGGCTTTAATGCTTGAAGACTGCTCGAAATTTGGTTCAGTACTTGGTATATGGAACTACTTATTCAGTTATCTAAAAAACTGAGTCCTTTAGTTGCTAATGTGTCAATCTCTGAAGCGGCAGTTGGATACTTAATAAATCGTTACCTCTCTCCTTTTCTAAGTATTCATTTCCTATACCTTTTCCTTCCTCTTTCATCTTTTTCCCATTCCCACCAGATGATGCCACTTTGACCCTGTCTTTGTACTTACTACACCTCAAACTCAGCAAGTTGGTGGGCTATATGGATCCTCAATATCCATTTGACTCCATTTGGTAGAATACTCAATAAATTGTCTTTTAAGACAATGTAAGGGTTTGCTTAACACTAGAGGTTTGGGACATTTTTAGTGACATACAAATCTTTAAACACACTAACAAGTCTCCTTGTTCAAAACATCTATTTGCTCATTTTACATGTTAAGAAGGTAGAATACATATTCTGTTTCTGGGCTTATTAGTCAATATGTTTTCTTCTATCTGAATAGAGATATCCTAAGTCTTTCTTTTTGTTTCAGATTTTGCATACTAGTGACTAGTCTGGTGTTGATTTTGCTTAATTGCGCAGTAGACTTGAGTTACTTTTTCTCTTTTTAGATATAATGACTTCAAAGATCAATTATCACTTAGATTTCAAACCCAAAAAAAGAAGAATCAAAAGAGCCAATTTGTCAAACTGATCCTTTTTCTTCTATCAGTTTCACAATGGTTATTCTTGGTCTGTTATGATTTGCTTCTTGATTGAATCTTATCTTCCTTTTCTGATCTATCCAATGGTTGGCCGTCTTCTATCAAATATTAGAAGTACAAACAAGTTGAAATAAATCACAAAATGGATTTTTGTTCAAGAATGAAATCTTATTTGAATTGTATTACAATTTCATATTTTTATCTAAATTGTTAGTTTACGTGCTAAAGTTTTGTTATGTCGTGTTTTGAATATGTTATTAGTTGAACTAACAAGATCCTACAATTATTTTAACCTCATTATTATTCTGTTGACTTGCAGAAAGCTGATTTTTTGGTTGAACCTCATTATTATGCTGTTCATTTGCAGGAAGCTGATACATTAAAAATATTTTATGGTCTAGACGATATAAAAGGAGCAAGTGATATCATCATTGTAACTTCTGATTCACTCATCATTCCGTTCTTGAAAAAGTTGACCTTTTCATTTTGGTAATATCTATTGCCTACTGCTCTTATGTTAGGTTGAGGGTGAGATGGACAAGCTTGCTATGGAAGAAGCTGGCTTTCGGAACTGTGTGAGCGTTCCTGATGGGGCACCTCCATCTATTTCGGATAAAGACTTGCCACCTGTAGATAAGGTTTCTGTTCTATAGTTTATCCTAAAAATGAACATTACCAGTTTTCAAAAAAAAGAGTGTCCTAAAATGATTTTTTAAGTAAATGCTTTATCTTCAAAACTATTGTATATTTGGATCTGGTACTTAACTTTTGTTTAATATGGGTGTCATATCTTAGCTCACTTCTCATGCATGATAAAACCTATCCTCACTTCTCATAGAATTTGTATTTACCATGTATCCTCATCCACATTCTGCTGCTTTTGCTCTATCCTTTATGAGAGTGCAGAGGCAGCACTGCGGAGAAGAGCTGTTCTCCTTTTATTGGTATAATTACCTAACATCTTAATATATGCTTGTCCTAATGCTCCTTTGGTATATTTTGTGAAGCTAGGACACAAAGTATCAGTATCTTTGGAACTGCAAAGAGTATTTAGAAAAGGTTTGCAGACTCCTATTTTCTTTGATGTTTCCTATGTTTATTATGCATCAATCATGTAACAAAAATTTTATCTTTCACCATTTATAGGCATCTCGCATAATACTGGCAACTGATGGTGATCCACCTGGGCAAGCGTTAGCTGAAGAACTTGCCCGCCGCTTAGGGAGAGAAAGGTCTAGTATATTTTATTCCAGTGCAGATGATGGTAGTTTAGATAGTATTATAGCTTAATAATGAGCCCTCTCAACCTTTTCTCTTCGACTATGCAGGTGCTGGCGAGTCACATGGCCTAAAAAGAGCACTATAGACCGTTTCAAAGATGCAAATGAGGTCCTTCATGCATGACATTTTCTTACCTATTTGTTTGTAGGAGAAAAAAAATAGAACTTCATGAATCAGATCTTTTGTCATACTCTATGAGCCTTCTGATTTGTGATTGATAGTTGTGTAGTTCATCCAGGTCTCTCGTTTGGAATTGTGCTGTTCAATTTTATGTGTTTTGATATTTGATACAGTCTGCAAGTCTACAGTTAATATCAGTCTTGTTATGCCTGCTGTAGTTTCAAGCACTTGTAAAATTGAGAGTTGTTTCAAATGATGTTTAGCTTGGTTTTCAAAGTAGTATCTCTTTCTTTGCAAATATTGTTTGCATAACTGATTTGTAGTTCTCTCAATGAACTAATACCAGCAGTTACTGCCACATAGTTATGTAATTCTATATTCGGTTTATATCTTGCATCCTCAATAATGTCCTTCCTGAGTCAAAACTAAAACCTTCTTCCTTTTGATAAATATGGACAGGAGGTGATCTATGCTCATGACTTAGCATGCCTGGGTCTTTGTTCGAACTGCTAAATGCAAATAGTTTTATATTACTGGATCCTTTGTAACCTATTGCTAGCCATTATGAGTTTCCATTTACCAACTGATAATACTTTTGTAGTTGTCTTACTCATTTGATGCATCCAAAATACTCATATCACCTGTTTTCGCCATTACTCTCCAGTAACCTCAAGTTAATCTTTCTGCACTGTGCATTAATAGGTACTTATGTATCTGGGGCCTGGTGCACTGAGGGAGGTTATTGAAGGTGCAGAACTGTACCCAATACAAGGATTGTTCAACTTCAAAGATTACTTCGCTGAGATTGATGCATATTATCACCAAACAATTGGCTATGAGCTTGGGGTTTCAACTGGATGGAGATCCTTAAATCAACTATACAATGTGAGTAGGTTCTTATTTGGAAACCAAGTTTGTGTCTCTAGGCTCTCAGTACCTAGTAGAATAGATATATATGTGTATTCATGCCAGGGATTCCAGCTACACTGTGGGGGTTTGTGGTTTACCAATTAGGTTTGGCAATGATGTAAAGAAAGTATAATGGAATGATTTCTTTTTTGGGATACTTTTGGAGCATATATATATCCCTGTTGGAGCATAATTGATACCCTGGTTACCAAGATGATCTTTTTGGTATGGTGATTCTCTATGTTTTTATACACTGTGTATGAGTCTATGAGAGGATTTCGGTATCACTTCAATAAGATTATTTACTTATCAAGTCCTCTAGGGGGTGGTCTAGCGGTTAAAAAGTTGGAGTAGCAACCTTGGGAACCAAAAGTCGAAACACAACAAAGGAGACACTAGGCTAATGCTTCCCATCTGCCTAAGCCTTAGTGGGCTGAATTACCCCATACTCCTACTGGTGGGAGGTAGAAGGTACCCAGTGGAGATTAGTGGAGGTGTGCACGAGCTAACCCGAACACCAGGGTTATCAAAAGAAAAAATGGTACTTAATCAAAAGGCAAAAAGGTAATGCTGAGAACAAGAAAACGATTAGAAGAGAGATTCTGGGAATGGGGATGGGAGGTACAGTGTTTACTGACCTTCTAACACTTTAGTATGTTATTTATGGACAAGGTACTAAAGAAAAGAAGTAAAAAGATAAAATTGCCCCTGCGAAATGATACATAATCTAATTATTCAGCATAATCGATGTCATCGCTTGTATAATATTGCACTTAGTTGAACTCAAAAGATCACAAAATAATGTATGTAGGCCTTAGAAACAATGATGTTGGTTAAACAATCAAAGCAACATTCTGATTAAGTATTATTACTTTGTATTGAGTATTATTATTGGCATATCAGCATGTAAACAATGTATGAAATTCTACCTGGGGCTGATTTTTGTTTCTTCTTTCTTGATTCTGTACAGGTTGTGCCTGGAGAGTTGACTATTGTTACAGGAGTCCCAAATTCGGGGAAGAGTGAATGGATTGATGCTCTTTTGTGCAATCTCAATCATAGTGTTGGCTGGAAATTTGCACTTTGCTCTATGGAAAATAGGGTAGGCACTTCTGAAGCTGCTTCTTATCATATGAAAATGGTGTGATAAATGGATCCTAAGAAGATTCTTAACCGTTGCTTCCCTCTAGAAAGATTTATCGGTAGTATAATATTGCAGAATGTCATGCAATGGATAATATATTATCTGCATTATCTGGCTCTTCCATTTTACTTAAAATTGGAATTCCAAATTATATAACCTGCACAAGCATTAAATTCCACAAAGTTCTATGGGGTGTATGATTTGCTTTTGTACCCTTGATTGAAGAATTCTACATTCCTAATACTAATGTTTTACTCATTTATGCTGCTCGGACCCTTCACAATTCCTGCCGCACCCGTGTCTATCTGACATGATGTGGGTGTGGGTTTGGGATCCACACTATACTAGGTCACTTACCCTAGGGGCTTTAACTACATTTTTTGGAACGGGTAACTGTCTTACGCTATGTTGCTCGGACCCGACATTTTTGCCGCCGCACCCGTGTCGACACGACACCGACATGGGTTAGGGTGCGGTATACGTGTCAGATCCGGTCAATATAGATCGGATACTTTGACCAAATTAGTTGGATCTGAGAAGACTAAATCAGCCGGAAAAAGTAGTATGGGTAGAGTCGGAAGGTGTGGACGACCTCCACAGAAGAAGAAATGAGGTTGAAAACTGCCGGAGAACTCACCTACCAGCGCGCGACGCTGACGCGCTCGCCGATGCTGACTGACAGCTGGCGCGTGACGGCGCGTGCATGGTTGTTTGCGGCTGGGATTTTCAGAGATCAGGTCGTCGGGAGTCGATCTATCTCGTGGTGGGTTAGGGTTTATGAAATGGGCTGGTAGATCTACTACATATTTGCCGACCTATGCTAGACTTGGAACTTTGTTAAGATTATGTTGTTTAACCGGGTAACAGATAAACCAGACTTCTAATTTAATTTCAATATTATCCACTGTATCATATTCTTTAATACTTTCAGTACTTTAGGGGAGTGGACCAAGACCATTATAAACACCTCAAGAAACTTCAGTATAACCTATGATAGATAAGTATGTATTTTCCCTAACTGTAATTCACATGATTAGGAAAAAACTAATTCTCTATAACAATTTGAAAAAATATTACTTAAAGGAGCCAAAAGAGATTTTTTGTAAAGATAAAATCAAGAATATGAAGGGGAACCTTGAAGTAACTGGTAAATTTGTTGCCGTGACCAGGACCAGGAGGTTACAGGTTCAAGCCGTGGAAACAACCTCTTGCAGAAATGCAAGGTAAGGCTGTGTACAATTGACCCTTGTGGTCCGGCCCTTCCCTGGACCCCGCGCATAGCGGGAGCTTAGTGCACGGGGCTGCCTTTTTTTTTATATATAAAATCAAGAATAGGAAGAATTGAGAACACCTAATTTACATTTTTATACCTATATTTTTAGATATTTGAATTATTTTTAGCCGAATTCCCACACCCGTATCCATATCCCCAAATCTTAAATTTTGATCACGAAGGATCCGACCTCTAGATCCGTACCCGTGTCGAACACCCGCACCCGAGTCCGAGCAACATAGGTCTTAGGTGCTTTAACTACATTTATGACCAGGAAATTTGGATTGATTGGGTATTTGGTTTGATTTTTGGGTTTATGTCATACATATATAGTTATATAAAGTATGAGACACTTTGCTATTACACAAAATATTTAATGAATAAAATATTATAGGTGTTTATAAAGATTTATAATTTTTATTTAAATAACTTTAATTAATAGAAGTATATACTTATATATGTAGTAATATATATATATATATATATATATATATACTGGTCGTATCTCATCACCCGTATTTGCACTCCATCCATACCCCCAAATTCTAGAATTTTTGTGATGAAGATTCGACCTCTAGATCAACACTCGTATCGGGTACCCACACCTGTGCGGCTGTGCCGAGCAATGTAGTTACTCGTAGTGTACTATGTGTTGAGAGAATCATTAAGTCAAACCATTATCAGTCCATCTCGTCTTTACAAGTTTGTTTGGTTTGGATTAGTTGTTCTTATATCATCTACGGTATGAATTTGTCCATCTTTCATCAGTGGCATCAATCTTTCCTAGTTCTGATATTTTTGCTTCTTAGTACATAGTAGAAACTTGTCATGGACTACAAACTATTAAATGAGTTTGTCTCTTCATATTATTTTAATTGGATCGACATCGTTAATCAACTACTCATGTGTGAGTTTCACATTATATGTGAGTTTATATTGCCGGTATCAAGCCTAAGGAAGTTCGTCCTTCCTGCATTGGTGATGAGTGATATTAGATACGAAAGGGTTCCCGCATCTTAATGGACGATGACGGTAAAGAAGCTAGCACCAGAGAGTCGAAGTCAATAGAATTAGTGGATACCATAAAGAGGAGGTGGGTTGATATTGCATCATTGCGTATCTACAAGAGATTAAATGGATGTGAAAGGCTAGTGAATTGGAACATTAGTTCGTCGATAAAGAAGTTAACAGAATTACTCATAGGAGCCCTCAAACTAAAGATATCTTCGATGTTTTAGGCAGTTTGTAACTAACGATAGCTATAGGAGCCCTTTTTGTAAGTGAAGCACTTTTGAGGGGGACTACACATTTTAGTGTACTCTACCTGTTGATATTAATATAAATGTTACCATTATAACAAAAATAATTACTGGATACCTTAGAGAGGAGCATAGTTGATACTCGCACAAGGTGTTATTCGTTATTAAATTTTCTTTATGGTATTATGGCATAGATAAAAATAGGTGAGTGAGAATTAATTGTTGAAGAGCAGTATTTAAGGAAAAAGTTGAAGTAAAATAATTAGTGATACGGGCGAGGGTTGGACCACCACGGTTCAACATATCTACAAGATGTTTGTCGTAGAAATACGAATGTTAAGTTTGATGTGTCGTACAACATTATCCAGGATTGAATATAATTACATCGAACAAAAGCTACAAGTATCACAAAATGTGAGATGATTGTCCGAGATGGTTTGACCGTGTCTTACATTGATATCCAAAAGCATTGGTCTATAAGAGCGACACTACCATGATGGAAGGTATTAAAAGGAGACATATCACATGGAGGAAAATTGTCTATAAAGAAAAACGTCAATATCTCAAAAAATTAGGTGGAGAATAGTGATGGAATTTATAAAACCCATGTGAACAAAAAATAAGTTTAAATCCAAACCTATAGTAGAAGCCAATAAAATCTAGCCTGACAAATATTTGGTGGGTAAACACTTTCAAAGAAGAAGAAAAGTTAAGGGTGTGTTTGGTATGAAGGAACATGTTTTTTGGAAAATGTTTTCCAATTTTCTCATGTTTTGTTGGTCGAAACTTTTGGAGAACATTTTCTCTAGGAAAACAAGTTCCTTAAAAATGAGGAAAATAACTTCTCTAGAGTCTATATGGAAATAGGGAAAACAAGCTCCATAAGTGGCATTTCACATTGACTGTCTCCTACCACCCTCCAACATACCTCACCCCACCCCCACCCTCCTATAGCTCTCACCACCATAGCCCTACCCCAATCCCCACCTTCATAGTATTTGCCTAGATTATGTAAAAATAATATTTTCTGCTTTTATACTAAACGCCAAAGAGTAAGTATAAACACCACTTATTTTCCATGAAAATATTTTGCGCGGAGAACATTTTCCTTCATACCAAACACACCCTAAAAGATCATGTTTGAATTTTGTACAAGGGACTTTCGCTCCTATATAAATAGGGGGCTTCTTCATTTGTTATCCAATTCACAGAGAGAAGCACATTTGTGAAGAAAATATAGAGTTTTGAGCGAAATAAATGTGAGATGTAGAGAATCTTCAGTGTTAGAGAACCTTTAAATTGTCTTAAAAAGACAAATTATCGAGAATTGCAAAGAACGAGTTCAAATGGAGCATAATCGATATTGAGGATTCATATAGCTGAACCCTACCAGCTTGCGATTGAGGAGAGGTGTTATTGTATCAATCATTTTAATTTTATTGTTTAATTGTTATGTGACAGTCAAACTTTGAGCTAATAATGACAGGTATACTAATGAAAGTTAATTAATTTCAAATCGGTTATTCAATAGTCACTTATTACAATAATCAGATCCAATTTATACTGTCATACCAAGTAAATCATACATCTTGAATTCTGCAATTTCAAAAAAAAAAATCATACATCTAAAATTCTGGTGAAAGATAATATAAAACAACAACAAAACAACATATCCAATGAAATCCCACAATGTGGGGTTTGAAAGATAATATAAAAATTAGTTAAAATAATATTCCAACTCGTGTAATTTCGTCTTGGACCTATGTTACGCTTGTGCTATTTTGTTGCTGCCCAAATGCCTCAAAGGTCAACTATAGTAGTACAGTTACAACAGCCCCGATTCATGCTCTTGGGTTTATAATAGTCAACAATCTCTTTAGTCTTTCTTCAATGCTAAATGTCAGCTTTTAAGTTCCGTCAGACAGCTGTTTTACAGCTAGGCCTTCACCTTTTGACTAAAGATCTCATAAAATTAGCGGATTCCATTTGTTCTTATCTCCCACTGTGAGGAACAATCTGTGCTTTCAACCTTGTCCCTTTGTGTTTGCTCGTTTTGATTGTGTTTTCTTACTTTCTATCTGTTTACTGATCTGTAGGTACGGGAGCATGGTAGGAAACTTTTGGAGAAACACATAAAGAAACCTTTCTTTGATGTGAGGCAAGTAGGAAACATCCTATACTTCTTAAGTCTCTTTTGTCATTTTCTTTTTACTATTGCTACAAATAGGCAAGATGCCTAGCAACATAGTTGTTGCATTACACACTTTAAAATTATATATTCCGTAGCATTGAGAAAATGGAGATGGTGATAGATGCATACTTTGTGCATATAACTTCATCACTAGCTCTATTTACTTGTTCCATTATGTTGGCTTAGTTGGCTTAGTATCTGGTTGTTACCCTATTACAAGCATTCTCTATATGGTTAGGACTAATTTTGTAAATTTTTTTTCTCTAATTAATATTTGCCGAGAGGTGCACGCAGTGTTTGTTTTGAGAAGTATTTAGGTGTCATAAACAGATTTGTCCCATTTTATGCAAATGCGTGGCGTGTGTTTGAAGCCTTCATTCTTGGCAAGCATAGTTGGTAAGACTAGCTTGCAGGATCGATGGACAGCCACTTTTTTATTTTATTTTATTTATTTTTCTAGCATATCGACCCACTATAACTTTTATGTGCGCTGGTCCATGAAGTTGGGATAGTTATATCCTGCTACCATATTTGTTTATAAAGCTTTTGTTGTTCTCTTTCAGTGTTTTCCTTTAAGCAGAACCTGACTTTCTGATGCACAAAAGTAATATCTTACTCATATTTGTGCATTTTTGGTATGCATTAATTTATCTTTTATACTTTGTGAATTTGTATACGTTTTGATCATTGGCAATGCAGATATGGGGAATCTGTTGAACGGATGAGTGCTCAGGAATTTGAAGGGGGAAAGAAATGGCTCAGTGATACTTTTTTCCTAATAAGGTGATAGTGGCAGTTTCCTGAGATGTGAATCTTGACTTCTTGCCTAATGATTCTGCCTTCTATTTAGACCTGACATCTGTTCTCTAAGCTTACTCTCCATGTTTCAATGTTTGTTTTGATGATAAGTTCTGGATCAACTGATAGTGAATCCACATTAAGGATGCCAATCAGTTAGGATTTGATTGTTAGGAATTCTTTATTTAAATAAAGTTTTAATAGGTAGTATTCGAGATAATAGGAATTCATTTGTCTTCGTAGAGGGTCCTGTATCGGTTGAGAGAATGAGTTGTTATCTCCTTATTTGGTATTGGGCAATCTTCACCTTGTGAACTAGCTATTGCGGTCGAGTTAAGTGCAAGGTGCATTTTCTTTACATGGTATTAGAGCCAAGCCCATGACTATTTCTTTGTTTACCCAATGTGGGGCTCATCTTATGTTGTCCACCCAATAGATTTCCAACCTGGGCATGGGAGGGGGTGTTAGATCCCATATTGGTTGAGTGTATGGACTTTTATGGTCTTCGGCAATCTTCACCTCTCTTTAGGGTTGAGTTAGATCCAAAATCCATCTTTTTATACCGTGATCAATCAACAAAATGACGTGTACAAGGAGTTTTTGCTTTTAATGGGTGAAGCAATGCGATTTGGAAGAAGGTTGCATTTCAAACAGTGAGGCCCTAAGCGACTGAAGCAAGAAAGGAATGCTTCTTTGCATCTAACTTCAAAACTGGACAAAAAAACAGGAGAAAGAGAGGAAAACTATAGCCTTTTTCTATCTGACTCTTTTTCATGTATGCTTCAGTAATCTCTTCTTCGTTGTCTTCTTTTTTTCAACCTAGTTAGAAGTTGGAGAGATATTACACACTTACCTTTCTTGTTGTTCTTATGGTGTGCAAGCTTCTTTAATCTCTCAATGATTCCTTTATTAACTTTTCTTGTCAATTCTTTGCAGAGTAGGTAAAAGAAAAAAGCAAAGAAATGCGCCATACTCTATTTGGGCTTTAAGTGCAAAGTAAAATTCAAGTGTGAAGGCACTAATGAGGAATTAATTATGAGTGTGTGTGCGTGGCAAGGAAAAATCACTACAAGCACAAAAAAAGAAGCTATTTGGACAAAAGAATTGAAAATTTATACTTTAATGAATATACGAAATGAAAATCATTTCAATCAAGTTTGAAACTCTTCTAAATTTCTTATTTAGATGAAAAGATGTAGTTTTATGTTTTTTGAGCTAGCTTTCTTACTAAAGTTCTAATTTGTTATTTATAATCACTAAAAAATTATTCATAGCATTTTTTTAGCAATTTATGTTGTTTCGAGCTCGCTTTCTTATACTATAATTTATTTTGTTCATAATCAGTAAAACTTCATTCATAACGTTTTTAGCAATTAATATTTCAGTTTACTAATTATATTTGTTGTTTAGTACTGTATTCTTTAAGATAGAGCCCATGCGTGATGAGGCGTATGCCTGCACTTTTGTGCCTATGCAAAAGCGTCACTCCAGCAAGGCGAAGTGCACGACCTGGCTTCAACTGAGTTTCAGAGTTTATACATGCTTCAAACAAACCTTTAAAAGCACAGACTCTTTATGTCGTTTTCTGTTTTCCAATTTTTGTCATATAGGCAGATTGTTTTAGAAAAAAACTATGACCCTTGTACTTGAGACTAATTACAATTGCAGTCACGAAACAATTAAATATTAAACCGAATGTTGCACATTAATATTTTCTTTAAATGGCTGCTTAAGTCAAAAGTAGAAACTGTAATCAATTTTGCGATTAATATTTTGTAGTGTTTTTTTTTAAATTACATTTTAATGATATTTATTTTGAGCTGTTGGGATTGATGTTGTCATTATTATAGCTGAACACTGTAACTAGTAATGTTAATTGCATTTGATACAAACTTCGTACATATTAGGTAGATTTTGTATTCTCTCTATATTGAGTTCTTTCTTTCGAAGAAGAGGGTGTGGTTACTTCGGAAAGCTCGTTGTGCTTCCTTTCATGCCTAAAGTCCCATAGTTGTCTTTTGTTTAAACTTTTTGCTTTTGAAAACAAAGTTGTATTAGACTGACTACATCACCTTAGTCACTCCTCGACAATGTTGCTAAGAAATAAATCAAGTGCGCCGAGTATTTCATGATTTGTGTGTTGGTAGGGCAGTGGTGGGTTCCTCATTTGTAATGTGTAGGACACAAGCAACCTCTTTTCCTACAATAGGCTTTCTCATCTTTTTGTCTTTGCATGCACGGTTCTACTTTATTTGCCATAGCAAATTGTTGCTCTACTTATCTTTTAAAATGATTTACTGACTTTGACGATTCCTTAACTAAGCTACGTGCTGGTTTCTTGCTGGTAGAATCAGCTTGCTATATTCAGTTTTATTGCATCAATATTGTTCAACTTCATGTTACCATTATCAAAAAAAATATTGTTCAACTTCTCGAAGTCTTCACAGATAGGTTTTTAGTTAGTCACACCAGGTTAGGTATTCTGAAGAAGCTTTTACTTCTTGAGCCATATTTTTATTTTTTATTTGTTGAAACTCTTTCACTAACCAGAAAGGTAGGATAATTGAACAGGTGTGAGAAAGATGGCCTACCAAATATTGATTGGGTTCTGTCACTTGCAAAAGCTGCAGTTTTAAGACATGGGGTGAATGGACTTGTAATTGATCCATACAATGAGCTTGATCATCAACGTCCTTCAAGCCAGTGAGTAACCTTTATTGATTTTCTCATAGTTGGTGAATCCATATTAACTTGTGATCTCATGATAGCCCGGACAACAAAATGTGTAGCTCAATTTTAAAATGCACTTGCCGATTGTTCTTTTGGTATAAAAAAAAAATTTATTTGAGGATATTCTGTGCTGATACATTGTATAGGGTGAATTCCTACCTTGTCTCTGCATTTCTCCCTGCTTTATTCTTTTGCTACTATTCGTTTTCTCGTACTGCTGCCATGTGATGCTCCATTTAAAAGCAATCTTTTAGTAGTCCTTCATTCTGCTGAAGGGTGACAGGCTAACAGAGTTCAAGAATTTGAGCAAGGAAAAATGAAATTCCCAAAAAATCATGGATTATTGTCTTCTTGCGCTTTAAAATCAGATGATGGGTTCTTTGTATTTTGAAATGCAGAAGAGAATGTGGCTGCAAGTAGAAGAAGCGAAATCTTTCCGTTCCTATTGTTGAGAGTAAATAATGCAGATTCTTATATTTTAAATCTAGAAAAGATAAAAAAAATGCTTCCAGATCCGGATCCCAAGGTAAGTCCCAAAAAACCTAATCCCGCTACTCTCCTCGATTCTTCTCTCTGACCACCTCTATCACCTTTCCGATATGACCCACCATGTTTTCCGACCTCTCTCCTCCATAGAGTTCTCTGACCACTCTCCCAACTCTGGCGAGCCCTACCAACAGCAAATAGTACCCTGCCTTCACAAACCCAGTTGCCGACAAAACCTAGAACATCTTCCCTCTTCTCAAAAGACTTTCCTGATCACTCTCCAAGCTCCGGCGAGCACTTTCCTCAACAAATTCCTTCTTTCCGATCCGTCAGGGGGGAAATCCTATGACCTTACATAAACTAAGTCTTCCTCTGAGATTTGGTTCGAATGGGTTGAAAGTTCCAACTTTACATTAGGAGAATGATGCTCTCTAAAGGGGCATTATGGTGGCTTTGCAGAAGATTGAAGGATGCGTCAAATGTCAGGGTATGCTCTCTAAAGAGGCATTATGGTGGCTTTGCAGAAGATTGTAGGAGGCTTCAGATGCAAGGCAGAGACATCTCGTCTAACATTATTGTTCTCTCAAGTTCAATTAATATGGGAGATAAATATATGTCATCACAGTCAATGGGTCCTTAAGTTGCCTGAGAACAAATTCAATGAATGGTGGCGGGAGATTGTAAATCACATTGAAAGCTTTATTAATTTGGGGGGGGGGGGGTATTACAAGGTACTAATTCTGGGATACAAGACTCAGGGGAACAGATTCCCCAGCATACTAGAGGATGGAGGAGTTACAAAGATGCCTTCTACAAGATTAGATGGACTCAACGTGAACCAGAAATCTTGCCAGATCAGAAACTACTGCAACTTATTCTCCAGACGAAACAGACATCTTTGAAGAAGATCCTTCTTTAAAGATGTCTGGTTGGTAGCTTCCCTGAATGCGGCGAGATCCCCACTCACAATGACGTAAGAAGCTGGGTTCATCAAACCTGGAAAGGTATCTTCAACATTCAGGTCTTCGACATGGACGTAATTCAATTCCTGTTCGAATTCCAGTCCAAGAGGGATGCAAAACACATTATGCGGGGTCTTGAATGGAAGAAACAAGGAAGCCGCCTGAAACTAGACTGGTGGACTCCTATTGCTGGGCCTTACCCTGCCCAAACCAAATTTATTTGGTTTTGTGTTCGCGTTCTCGGTCTTCCGCTCCAACCCTGGTCTTCTAAAGTAATGAAAGAAATTGGAGATTTGTATGGCGGATGGTTAGAGACTGAGGAAGAAACCTCTCTCAAGAGCCATCTACGTTGGGCAAGGCTTAGGGTTAACGGGCCAGCTGAGAAAATTCCTTCTTTAGTCGATATCGCCAGGTGGCGATCTAATTTTCATGCTCCCGATCTGGTGTGAAGCTGCAGGGACGTTCAGATGCTCAAAAATTGGTCGACCCAACAACCGAGGTGTCAGTTCTTAGGTGTGGGGGAGAGAGCGACTAGTCTCATACTTTCTCTGGAGAGATTGAGACTTGTCAACTAGACATGCAGAGCAGAGGGGAATTATCATGTGGTCTTTAACTCAACCCTATTGGGCCACGTGGCAAGTAACAATGGTCCTCCAAGCCTAGAACCTTTTAAAGAAGTTGGGCCATCTGTTCCTTTTGGGCCTTTGTCCATTAATTCAGCCACTTCCCGTTCCATTCCTCTCCCGATGAAGCCCAAGAAAGTTTTATCGGCTGAGCCCTTTATCGATTCTATTAACAACTCTTGGGGGCTAGAAAATTCTATCCCAGACCCAAACATGCAGCGAACTGGAAGGACTCATGAGAATGGCGACAGAGCCCATGGAAAGAAGTGGAAACCTGGGAAAAGACATGCAAGATTCTCTCTATACAGATTCTGTGCCAGAAAGTATCGACTGAGAACTGCGAGACACAAACAGATAATACAATGGGTGATACGCATACTTAAAATTCAAGCAAGCAGATTGGATTATACAATGATTCTATTCCACTTCAAGTCAAAGAACTCCCCTCTGTGGAGGAAATCGAGGCAAGGGCTACTATTTGGGTTCATCTAACATTATCAAAGTCAATCAACTATTCAGGGCTTCTTTTGAAAGGTGCGAACACATTGCTTATGACCTGCTCATAAAGATTGATAAAAAAGGAATATGTCATTACAGAAGACTGAGAACCCCAACCCTGATAACAACAAAGGGGCAGTCTCCAAGGAGGTTGGAATTTGGCTTTTGTTCAAAGATGGTGAGCGTGGAAGCAGAGGGAGGATCATATCCCAGGAAAGCTTATGAAGACTAAAATTTTGTCTTGGAATGTGAGCGGGTTGAATAATGTTAATAAAAGGACACTGGTTAGGAATCTAATCCAACAGCTGATCTAAATGTCCTTGTAGAAACTAAATTGGGGGTTTCAAGCTCAAACTTTATTCCACAATTGTGGCATAACAGATGGATGGGGGAATTACACTTGGATGCCATAGGCAGGAGTGGTGTCATAGTTGTGATGTGGGATAAAAGGAGGGGGAGGGGGAAACTAGTAGACAATGGTGCGATCACCTGCAAATTTGAAGGGATCACCCAAGACCTGACCTGGTTCCTGAGTGCTGTATATGCTGAATGTGACAAAGTGACAAGAAGGGAGTTATGGTGTGAACTATCTGCTGTAAGGAGATTATGTGAGGGGGCTTGTGTTATTTCTGGTGACTTCAATATCACCAGATATCCCTTTGAAAAATCTGAAACATCTAATGGACACATGTTTACTGTGGCCATGGCCCAATTCTCAGATTGGATAAAAGACTCAGAACTCTTTGACCCTCTATTATTTGGAGGATCATACACTTGGAGAGGGGGGGGGGGTCAATCACATGACTGCTTTTAGAATTGATAGGTTCTTATCCTCTTTCCAATGGAGGGGCTTTTCCTTCATATCAAACCGTCTATCCTCTCAAAGATAGGGTCCGATCACTGCCCTATTCTACTTTCCTGTGGTGACTTGGAATGTAGTCATACTTCAAATTTGAGCAATGATGGCTAGGAGTGGAGGGTTTTAAGGACACTGTTCATTCATGATTGCTGTCTTTGATGTGACTGGGACCCCTGCTTTTGTTCTAGCATCAAAACTGAAATTGCTTAAGGAGAATCTAAGGAGTGGTCTAAGGATCACAAAGACAACTGGAGACAAAGAAGAAAGGTTATTTTGAGCCAACTCTCTACTTTGGATAACATTCAAGATCATAGAACTCTCTCTGATTATGAAGTGCTTCAGAAAATGCACCTAGAAATGGACTTTGAATTGGTAGTCAGAAATGAGGAAGTTGCTTGTCGCCAGAGGTCTAGGGTCCAATGACTGAAAGTTGTGATAAGAACACTAAATATTTCCACAGAATACTACACAGCTCATAGGAGATTCAACTCAATTGACACTCTTGTGGTTGATGGCACAACCATCACGAACCTGCCTCTATCAAAGAAGCTATTCAGAATTTCTACCAAAAGCTGTACAAACAAACTGAGGAGTGGAGACTTGATTTCAATTTACATGGCTTTACAGGTGTGGATACTAAAGAACAAGAATGGTTACAAAGGCAATTCGAAGAGGAGGAGGTTATTGACTGTACCAAACTATGTGCCAGTGACAAGGCACCTTGTTCTGATGGTTTCCCAATGAACTTCTATCAACATTTTTGGGATATGATCAAGGTAGGTATCATGATTACCTTACAACATTTCCATTCCCATTAGGTGTTTGAAAATAGCTTTAATGCTACTTAAATCCCTCATGTCTAAGAAGATGGGAGCTTCTGAACTTGAAGATTTCAGACTCATTAGCCTCAGAAGTTGAATGTACAAGATCATTGCTAAGCTACTGGCAGAAAGATTGAAAAAAGTAGGAGTAAACTGGTCAATAACCATCAGATGGCATTCACCAAAGGGAGGCATATTATGGATGCTGCTCTTATAGCTTTAGAATGTGGGAACTCAGAACTTGCAATGTTCCAGGTGTTATGTGCAAACTAGACATAGAGAGTGTATTTGATCATGTCAACTGGGACTACTCACTGAGCATTCTCAAACAGATGGGCTTTGGTGTGAGGTGGTTGAAATGGATTGGATTTAGCATCAAAACTGTCAGGTTCTCAATTCTGATAAAAGGAGAACCTGTTGGTTTTTCCCTTCTGAAAGAGGTCTTAGGTTTTAGACAGAGTGACCCTCTTTGACCTTTCCTTTTCATTATTGCCATTAAAGGCTTCAACATCATGAGGATTGGAGTTCATAATAGGTATCTGAATGGCTTCAGGATAGGAAGCAGATTGGGTGAAGATATGGAAATTTGTCACTTAATGCTGATGACACTGTCATCTTCCATGAAGCTGAATTTGAACAAATTTGCTATATCAGGATGTTTCTCTTAACATTGGAGGCCACTTCTGGATTATGTGTAAATTGGAGAAAGAGCAGCTTATTCATTATCAATGAGGTGACACATGGAGGGAGTGGCTAGCTTCTGGGATGCAGGATAGGTTCAACTTTTCAGGACATTTTTGTTACAAGATTGGCAATGGCAGCAAAGTCTCCTTTTGCGGGGATGCCTGAATGGTCAGGAGACTCATGAATTCCTATCCAGCTATGTTCTCCTTATGTAGCAATCCTGAAGCCACTGTGGCCGACAATTGGCCCCTCAAGGCTGGAAGATCTATTTCAGAAGGCATCTAAATGACTGGGAGGTAGATATGATGGCAAGGATGCTTCAAAATCTTAGTAATTTTAAAGGTATCAATGAAATTCCTGACACTATCATCTGGAAACATGACAAAGATGGCAAGTTCTCTATTAACAAGTTGTACAAGGAGATTTTTGAGCAGCCAGGTTGCAACATAGGGCCGTGGAGACAGGTTTGAAAAAGTCCGCTCTGAACAAAAATTAAGTGCTTCTCCTGGTTGGTGTCTAGGAAAGCATACTTGACACATGAGAGGCTAAAAGGAAGGTGGATGCATATAGCATCCGGATGTTTCTTGTGTAATGAAGCAGAGGAGACAAATAGCCACCTCTTCTTACATTGCAAAGTCACTTCCCCACTTTGGTCCACCTTTTTTAGTCTCACAATCGCAATGGTCAATGCCAAAACACACAGCAGTCCTTCTGAGCTGCTGGATGAGGAGAGAGGGAAGCAAAAGCCAAAAGAAATGGAGTATAAACCCAACATGCATATGGTAGACAGTATGTAGAGAGAAATGTGAGATGTTTTAAGGATTGATTCAATTCCATCCAACACATCAAATGAAATTGTATCATAACCCTTTATTTTTGGTGTAAAGAAGAACTTGTAAATGATGAAATTCAGATAGTAGATTTGTTAGGCTCATTGTAATTAGCTCTTTGGTCACAATATTTTGGAGGTTGCCAGCGCTGTGGAATACAACATTACCAATTTTAAAAAATAAATATCTAGAAAGGTTAATCCCTGTAACTTTGTGATTAGGAGAACTATAGTATGTAGGGTTTTTGAACACACTACTTAAATCCCAATGCCTTGAGGGAATATTTAAGCTGTGCAAATCCTATTCTCTCATTTTTCTTTCTCTAACACCTATTACCAAAGTTAAGGGCTTATCTAATAGTTTATAGACTTAGATTTGCCAGCGCTGTGGAATACAACATTACCAATTTTAAAAAATAAATATCTAGAAAGGTTAATCCCTGTAACTTTGTGATTAGGAGAACTATAGTATGTAGGGTTTTTGAACACACTACTTAAATCCCAATGCCTTGAGGGAATATTTAAGCTGTGCAAATCCTATTCTCTCATTTTTCTTTCTCTAACACCTATTACCAAAGTTAAGGGCTTATCTAATAGTTTATAGACTTAGATTTTGGGGAGGTTATTGAATCGAGGGAGTGAAGTAAATCGAAGGGATAGCTAGTGAGGGTTGGGCAGACTGGGGTTTGAATCACTCTCTTGTATCCTGATTTTGCTTCTTGAATTTAAGGGCTAGAATGGAGTTGGACGTGAATCTTTCATGTCCCAAAAGTTTTAAGAATAATATTCAAAATTTTAATGTAGTCAATAATTGGGTGTGTACTTGTAAATCAATAATCAAAAGTTATCTCTGCATAAACGAAACAAAAAGAGAAGATTCTAACATGAATTAAGCAGGAAATTGTTTGGAGATAGTGGTAGGGAGGTAAGGAAGTTTTTTTGGGGTGTGTGGGCGTGTGTGGAGGGGATGAAACTAACCTCCTTATCCAGTTGGATTGGGTGACAATTCCACCATCTCATTTGATTGTCTTCATCTCATAACCAAGCAGAGAATGATTTGTAATAGCGTGGGCCTTGACCCTGTTCTGCACTTGGCAATCAACTAAACCCTTGGCACAACTGTTGGGATACAGTAATGTATATAATTCTTGCTTCATCAAATTTGTTTAATAGATTTCCCCTCTCTATTGGAAATTTGAATTCCTTGTATCTCAAGCACCAATTTTCCTACAATGTATGTTGTTTTGGCCTTTCTTGTTCGAAGTCTCCTTACAAGAGAAAACTCCTAACTCCGGATCTTGAGCACTCATTTTCCTCCACATAGATTGATTACCTTTGTCAACTCAGAAATTACCTACAGAAATATTCAACTTGGCGACCAGCCACTTGTTCTTGTCCAACTCTTCATTATGATAATATCCTTAGGTGGCTCTCTTACCTATTGTTTCATCTCTATACTATGTTTTCCTCTTCAAGTCAATATGAGTTGTTTCGGTGCTTGAAACATTGACATTGTAGTTGTAATGGTCCATCTTCATTACCATTCCATTTAAACCAATTTTGAGATCTCTAAGAACATGTTCTCTTTCCTTGTGCATTGTTGGAGTTGGGTCATTTATAACCATTCATTTTACTTTTCAGGACTGAAACAGAGTATGTGAGCCAGATGCTGACAAAGATCAAACGGTTTGCGCAACACCATTCCTGTCATGTTTGGTTTGTCGCACATCCAAGACAGGTTGGTTGACTTAAATTATTGTGTTACTACTGCATTGCTGCCTTTTTTCTGTTAAATATGATCATCAAACATGTTTTGCCAGTTGCATCATTGGGTAGGAGGTCCTCCAAATCTGTACGATATTAGTGGAAGTGCACACTTCATAAACAAATGTGATAACGGTATTGTTATCCATCGTAACAGAGACCCTTCGGCTGGGCCCGTGGATCAAGTGCAGGTTTGATTTTGCTTAGCTAAGATCATTAGTTGTTTACCTTAGATGTTGAATATTGCTAAATGTTCTTTTATATAACTCTAGGTCTGTGTAAGAAAGGTACGGAATAAAGTTAGTGGAACAATTGGTGATGCCTTCTTATCATATGACAGGTTACTTCATTTTTTAATGCCAACTCCTACACATTATTTGGTATCTTATGTTATTATTTCTTCTTGCAACATGTCATGTACTAAGAACTCTGTGGAACTGGATATACTTATATTTTAAATGTGATCTCATAGCTCATTTACTTCTGAGGAATATTTCCTCACTGTTTTTTCACTACAAAATGAAGGATGTTTCTGAGAGTGCCGGAATTGGTGTAAATCAACACCCTTTTGTTTTTAAATAAAAGGGAACTTTTCTTTGATCTTTGGGACTTAGTGCCTTACACTGTACCACTCTGGAAACTCAGCTCCTCATTGCCCCACGGATTGAATGAAAACCATGAAAGAGAGTCTATTCAAAATAGCAACTTCCTGAAGTGTGAAAGGTTGTGATTTGAGGTGCTTGCTTCTCGATTTTGCAGGGTTACTGGTGAATTCATGGACATTGATGATCACTCTAGTAAAGGCTAACAAATTCTGGATATTCTTCCATTGTACATAATGCATATGATACTTGACTTTTGGTGAGAGATGACAGCTCCTACAAGCAGTTGTAGCCATATGAGGACCTTGTGTGGAAAATCAGGCGGAAAAATCTCAGTGATTACCCATTGGCTGGCGTAATATGTATTGGAGCAGTGTGCCTAGTGATGTTTCTTCTCTTTAGTTGCTCTTGTAAGATAAGGTAACAAGCAACGTGTTAAGCTGTTGTACCTTAGAGCACCAACTATCTTAGGGTAATACCCTCGCAGGGCAGCGGCACTAGATGGAGGTGTTGGAAGCCTTAAATTTTCCCAGCTTCAGCTGTTGTAAATTATTCAGTAATGATTTATGTGTGCGCGCTTGATTCCTGGCAGATTAACTAGTGCAGACCGACTGATAATGAGTGCTTAGGTGAGCAGATGCCATATTCTCAAGTTACAAATGTACGTGTTATTATAAAAGAACATAACAGTTTCTATATTTCTGGAGGCTTATTTCTGATAACAATTCAATTGAGGCGGTTTATTTGTTCTGTTGAGTTACTCAATCTCGTTGTAAAATTAATTAGGTTTATGTTCAAAATGCGAGATTGTTATGTGGTACTGTTTTCACTTATCTACAATAGGATCTTGTGGGAACTTTAAAGTAAATTTTCCTATTAATGATTGAAGGTAATCATTCTCCGTTCACGGATATTATTGGACCAAAACTCCTTTGCCCTATCAATCTTCTTGTGATATAAGAAACTATGTATTCAGTTAATATTGTATGAGTTTTTCTAACCAATTACATTGTAGTTGCCACCACGTTAATGTTATCCCCTTTTGGCTTTTCCTTAGATGCCTCTAACACCAAATGGTGGGCTTTCCCCCCTTTTACTCATCCAATTCTTGCTCACCATTCTACCCTGAACAACTCTTCTGGAAGAGGATATCAAACCTTGCTTACCTTTTACTGCAATCTCCATTTTAACTCCTTCAAACGAAAATTAACACAGCCAAAAACTAAGCCCACTTTCAGAGGGATTAGTGATGGTCATTCTTTAATTTTTAAACTTGAAAAGTATAATAAAAGCTTTAATTTTTCAATAGACAACAAATGTGTAATAGAATGTAAATGCACTAAGATTGATACTTCCATTTAGTTGCTAAAATCTGCCTATTGCAGAGTTCTATTTTCACTCATTAATGACACTTCCATTTAGTTACTAGTTTATACAATTCATTTTTTTCTTTATTTCAAGTTGATAAAATTTCAGTAGCAAGTGAAGTTGGTTATATTAGTAAAGCCATTTCTTTTATCCACGCATAAGTAGTTTTTTACAACTTTTTGAGTGAGGAAGGACTTCTTTTAAATTCTTTGAATTGCATGTAATTTGGATAAGCTCTGGATATAAAAAATGATAATCTATTTGAGTGCTATTTGTGTCGCATTTTAGTGTTTTATTGGCATTGCTAGAGTTAAGTTGTAATGATTTGTGCCTAATTGTAGTTTTGCATGTGTAGGAGGCGTTAGGGCCAAAAGGAAGGGGTAGCGATCCAGTCATCGCGCCAAGACACTTGGGAGAATCTTCGAAAAGCTCAACGCTCAGGCAACACGATGCACCCCCATCGTGCTCAAAACAAGCCTCAAGAATTGTCGTGGCCTTGTCGCGCTCTTTAGGAGTCCCAAAACTATCGTGCAGGAAGCGATCGTGTTGTCTATAGTGGTCAGGCATACTTCCAGCGTATAAACAGACATCAACCTATTTTCTGAAGGGGGTCCGAATCTTGGAGCAAGAGAGGACGACTAGAGCGACTTTGGACCACTGTATCATCACATTTTTCTTTCTTTCATCTTTTACTTGTAATTAATACTCCTGAATTTGCTACAATGACTCTGGTTGACTAGTTTTTTTATGTTCTAGGGCAATGAGATTTCATTTGAATGTTTGCATTGAAGCTTGAATTGATTTCAATAGAGTATTTATTCAATTTTGTGTTTGATTATTTAATTGCTTGATCATCCATCGAATGCTCTATAAAATCTTGAATTGGCCTCAAAAGTGGAAATTCTTGATTGTAATAGGAAGTTCTTGAACCTAATCATTAGGGAATGAATTCACGATTAGGATACACATATACCTAATAATCTTGCTTAATTATTTTTATAAAACTTATGTGTATTCTTGTGGACCCTAATTTCATAAAAATATAGACGTTATGATAACTTGAATAGTTGAGTAAAACTCAAAAAATCTTGCGAGCAATATTAACCATATTAAATTGATAACTTGTTGATTGTAATTAATTATTTAGCATGATTTTAGGATTTAAGTTCCAGCCTAATTATAAGAATAAAAATTATTCTTTTATTGTAATTGATTGTTTTTCCTTGATTAGCTATAGGATTCACTGTATAAATACCTCTCTCATGGGATGTAAAGACACCTAAATTACAAAAGAAGCTTTTTTTCTTCTCAAATTCTTCATGGTATCAGAGTCATTGCTGCCTTTTGAACTGAGCTTCTTTCCATTCCAGAACTAAGGTTTCACAGGTTGAGTTTCCTCCCTATTTCCGGTGAAAATCTTTGTCCGAAGCAGTTTTGTCACCCTTCGTCAGTCCTATACTCAAGCCAACACCACCAGGGGGTTTATCTCTGTCATGCAACCTATCCCTAGAAAACCCACTGCTAAAAAACCTGCCAAACACTTTCATGCACCACCAGTCAGTTGACATGCGGCATCACATGCTTCACATGCCGGGTGTGAGGGATACAATATGAAATATAGAAGGAATTCTAAGTCTAATAACAAGAAAGTAAAGATAAATAGATTGACATAAGATAGAAATAATTTGATAACTAAAGCTCTTTGATAGCTTAGAACCCTCAATTAATGGAATCCAACAAGCATCTAATCTCTTAAGTAATCCTCAAGGGGTATAATCTACCTTGCAAATTACCTCTCAACATCAACAAGAAATAATGACTTCACCATGTCTCACAAGAGATCACCTTGGAATATTCAACATAACTCAATATAATCTAGTGTCAAAATGACTTAAGCTAGCTATTTATAGTGTATTGCAAAAAAAAACAAAATCTAAAATGAGGCACTTGGCAAAAATAACCACTAATTGGCCGGAACTAGACATTATTACAAAGTTGTGATTCTAGCCACTTTCTTCCATATTATCTTTCCATACTTAGACTTCTTTATCTTCAATTATGTTGAATCCCTCAATTGTCTTAAAAGATTGCTCTATGTCGCCCAACATAGCAAATGTACCTTGAAGATCGTCAAGCTCCTTAGGTTGGCTTTGTTGAAAAGCTTTGAGGAAGCTTGACTTGCATCGTTCTATCTTTCTTAAAAAGAATTCGACCTCGAATTCAAGGGATCACCTACACATCTCACCACTATAAGAATCACTAGTACTAGAGAGATACTCAAGAATCATCTCAACATGAGAATCATCATAAGCAAACAAGTAGTAGATGAAGTATCAACAAGAGGGGGTTTCTCAGATAGTAGTACTGTCACGACCCGACCCGACGGGCCGCGACTAACCGCCTTAATGACGTCATTATACCACCCTGTCACATATAATCCAACTATCCCTTAATGAGTCTGAAATCCGGCAGTATAACGTTGCAATCACAACATATGCCAGGGTAGGCAAGCCGACAGGGCTGCCTTTACCCCCGAATGCACCTGTCTCCTGAGGAGTCACAACTAGCCAACACAATATAACAGACAAGCCGACAAGGCTGCCAACAGATACTAACGTATATACATGGAAACACCCCAACACAGAATACAATGGCATGACTGGCCAAAATAGAGTCATAACCCTTACATACGTACAACCCACCACTGTCTACAGACCTCTATAAGACGAAGAATGACATATGATGGGACAGGGCCCCGTCGTGCCCCTAAATACAAACAGAAGCTCTAAAGAGATTCGGTACCAACATGACAAAACTCTGGATCAAAGGAGCTTTCCAACCTGCTGAGTAGGAACCTAGGCCTGAGGTTCACCAAACTGAAAACATGTACCTGCGGGCATGAAACGCAGCCCCCCGAGGAAAGGGGGGTCAGTACGAAATAATGTACTGAGCATGTAAAACATGAAGCTGTAAAAGAGATCATAAGTAGCCAACAGAAACATGAGATCAGTATAAAAATCAGGATTCAAATCCAACTGTGCCATAAACCATAAAAGTCAGCTGTGCCTTATAACAATGTGAGTCAAGGCAAGAAAACATGAGTGTCGTCCATATACATATATATACATACCGTAACGTAACCCGGCCCACTAGTGCGGGACTCGGTGGAATCATATCATAACCCGGCCCATCCGGGACTCGGTAAAGTCATCTCTCATCTATGGATCCATCCTACGTAACCCGGCCCTCTAGTGAGGGTCTCGGTGAACAATGCAAGGGCGTGCACGAGTCGTAACCCGGCCCGGGACTCGGTGAGGTGAAGTAGTAACACTTAGCACGAGTAGATATCATGAGTGCTATGCAAGTAAAAATTATCATTTGACTCTCCATACAATCATTACAATAATGTCATAATAAACTCTTTGCTGAAGAATCATAGGCACTTCTCATAACAATCCTCTTTAGGAATTAAACTATATAAGAATTAAGTACGTCCGCCGTACTTTCATTAAAGCATGCCAAAAGAAAGAAGTAAGGGTTTCACATACCTCTTAGACGAATTAATCGACTCAATATTAGCGTACGCCTCGTTTTAGAACTTCAACCTTGTTGTCGAATTTATCTAAGTTCCGCGGGTCCTTGTAAGCCCCTATGAATGCTTATCTACATCATACGGATGAATTACATCACAATCGAATCAACATATTAAAAACAGATTCTTAGGGACATTCTAACGAACACTTTGAAAGCGTAGAACCTATATTCCTTCTATATCGAAATCTATGTAAGTAGTGAAACATCCAACTCTCTTAATCCTCCTTCTTATACTACTAAAATCTCCAAAACAGTACCACAATTTCATATGCAATCCCAGTAACTCCCAATTACAGTAGTCCTAACGATACCCAACCCAAATTCGCATTTTCGACAATCGTCTTTAGAACTAATAGCAAGAATCAAGTCTAGAACTTGTACAAACTTAGAGAATAAAGAAGATTACCTCTCTTAAACGCAGTGACGAGTGTCGTCGAACCTGTCATCCCAACAGCTTCCAAAAAAAACTGAAACAGAATCCCCAAAATTGATTCGCCCCGGAATCCTTTCGCATTCAAGGTTTCTTGTTTAGCTTCTGAGTTTCTAAGCTCGTTCTTGGCTTTGATTCTACTGGAATCAAAGCCCAGAACACTTTGAGTTTCTCCTTCTCTTGGTTATATATGAAAGCTCACGGAAATCCCCAATTTTGGTCGAAAAATTCAGAAAACCCATAAACTGAGCTTACTCCTGTTGCTAGAGATGAATTTGGTGGAGGAATTTGGTAGAGATGAAGAGAGCACACTGAAGAATCGATGGTTGAAGAGATGGATTTGAAGAAATGGAAAAAAAAATGGAGAAGGAAGGCCCTTATGGGCGCTGTTCTCGGTCGATCGATTTGGGGCTTAGCCACCCCCAAATCGATTATAACATCTCACTTACCTACTCCCACTATAAATTGTCCCCTTCCTAATCAATTAATCCCACAATTAATTAATTATACACACAATTAAACTTCCGGTCTCCAATTATTTAAATCCCGACGATTACTAAAATCCTCATATGTCAATATCATACTTCCCGTAATAAAATACCAGTCTATACTCTCTCCGGGATACACAATTATTTAAACTCCATCGTCACACTTACTAAATCCCAAAATTATTTCGGGATCACGCCCTTTTATATACTAATCCTCTTATTAATATACACAAGTACAACGAAATTTTCCCGGGTCCGGGTCTACTTACCTACGCTACGAGTTCAACCGCTATCCGAAAATACGGGGCGTTACATCCTTCCCCCCTTAGAAACATTCATCCTCGAATGTCGGTACGACATTTCTAACCTTTGACACCATACAAAAAGAATACACAAAGTGCTATTCCAATTCCTCAAAAACAAGGGGTACGACATTCAGGGATTAATTCAAACTATCTTTTAAACTGTGAGGAGATACATATCCATCCATAACTACTTCTAAAGAAATAGACTCCAGTTTCATATGCGAACCAAAATAAATACATGGTGACTACATTCTTTAAATTCAAACAATAGGTAAAGAAGGTAGAAGGTCCTAATATCTAATTTTAGAGTTCTATACGCAACATAGTTATTTAAAATAGCTCACACATCAATACAATTAGCCATGTAACTGTTTTATATTTATAGCAGTTGATTCTTTTATTGCACTGTTCTTGGGCTAGAGTGCAGCAACACAACTGCTGATTTTTTTCACTCTGCCCCTGCCCAGAATTTCAGCCTACAGCTGTCTCAAAATAAAGGCAGCAACATGTGTTTGTGCAGGGCACAACTTCACCAAAATACAACAGGGATTACAGTAGCAAATAACAGCAAAACAGCAGCAAAATAGCAGTCAACTGGTAGCCAAAACAGCAGCTAAATAACAGCAGAAAATGGGCTCAATTTATAGTCAAAACAGCAGCTAAATACAACAGAAAGTGAGCTCAATTTACAGTCAAAACAGCAGCTAAATACAGCAGAAAGTGAGCTCAATTTACAGTCAAAACAATGCTAAATACAGCAGAAAGTGAGCTCAATTTACAGTCAAAACAGCAGCTAAATACAGCAGAAAGTGAGCTCAATTTACAGTCAAAACAGCAGCCACAAAGGAGGTAGAATGCAGCAAAATTTGGTCACCATGCAGCCACTACTTACCCCATGGCACAGCAACCCAGCACCCTCACTCAGCAATACCTTACACAACACATCACAATGTCTTCCTATAGTGTAGTATCTGTCTTATCCTTGAGGAAAGGACAGCAGCTCATCAAGATCATGTACTGCAGAACGTATACTGCAGCACCTTGGATAAGAATGCAGCATTTTATAATCAAAATAGAATGGCCCAAAAATTTTGCAATAAGTCATACCCAAAGTAAAGTGTTAATGGCTAAGGTATAGCAGTCCTCAAGGTCTAAAATTATCTCAAAATATGACAGGTTCCAGCCTTAAACACACCGCATTTATCACCTCAACTGCTGCGGCAACTATAATTCAGAATTCAGTATTTTAAGAGACACAAGCCTTAACAAGGAATGTAGATAACTAGGAGAACACAACATGCTTGAAAACAGGACCTTTGAGACTGAAAAAGGGGCAGCAACATCTGTGCCAACTGAGGCAATAATATATGATTAAAGGCCCACAGGGACAGCAGTAGCAACAACAAAACATCAGCTAATCAGCAGTAACAAGACTAGTCTAAACATGCTAGATATTTCATAAACCAGCTGGTCCTTAGGCAACATGAAAACAAGTAACTAAATGCAACCTACTCTGGTTAGGTATGCAGAAATGGGGTTTGACCATGCTGAGCCTCTATTTCAAGCATAAACAGTCGGCACCTTAATTAGTACAGATTCATTTACCAAATTCAGGTCTAGATTGGTTGTGCCACTCACCTATGTACATGGTTATGTAAAGCCTAACATCAGAAAAAAAGTAAGCAACTTGAAATGCAAATACTAAGTCAAACAACCCTTTATACCATAGTTAATAGACATCAAATACTTGCCGGATTAATCTTGCTTTAATATCTGCACCTAACCTATGATCACACCATATCCAGGGCCACAACAAATACCCTAAGAGGCTGCATACCAACAGTCCTTATAAGCAGAATTACAGGGTCCAGAGGAATTTTCTGAATCACCCCTTTAAAGGCCATCATGCTGAAATTAGCCTAAGTTTATCATTTTAACTTGTTAGGAGCACATGTCAACTAGCATAGTGGTTCTAAGCTTTTATTCCTACTTATACATGCACTTAACTAGGTGGATTGGTTTACATATTGGCCATGATAACATGGATACATGAATGGGTGCAGAAATACTCTTTTCTAGGCATTCATAACATAACTTCAACATTCAGACCACATAAAGTTCAAGTTACAAGAACATAGATACAACAAGTACATACCTAAGAAAACAACTTAGGAACTAAACTTCCCTTTGGACATACCACAACCTCTTGGGTCTGTGTTAAGCTCATAAATTCCAACAATAAACTAAAATAAGTCCTTTGGTTTTAAAAAAAAATTTCCAGTTTATATCACAGTATGCATCCATAGAAGTAACAAGATATTAATAGCACAGTCAGGACATCATGTAGTCATAATTGAAGCTAAACATGTCATTGGAGACCACATGTAGGCTACATCATTTCAAATTATTGGATACCACATGGAAAAACCAAAAACAGTAAGCCGACATATTCTCTAAGCTTATACTCAACCAAGGTTACTATTGTACTTATATGAAAAATGTAATAGAAGACACACCGGTCTTTTTACTATAACCAATAAGTCATAGGTTACTCCTAACTTTAGGTTAGATTTATATCAGACGATATAAGACAAGTTTTGCTAAATAGGACAACTAATCTTGTTCTTAATTAGAGGCGCTTGTTTTAGGTAGATAATATGACCAAACGACTTACAGATAGCCAAAGAGTTTCCAAAATAATATATCGGTCATCACATTAATTTAAATAACCCATACATGCTAAACCTAACTTCAATCCAACCTGCCAATCCATGTCATGCTAACATCATCACTACTCACTTAATAACTTAACCAAATCGGCAGAAGCAAGGGAATGCACATAGTTGAGCAACTACTCAGATATTCATTTTTCATTTTTCATTGGGATATGCCAAGGATAGATATGACCCTTTAACCAGCAAAACATACACCAAATAGGCTCTAAACTATCCTTTAGATCACGACAGCACTCAAACAAAACACACATCCATTTCAAAGTCATTAGGTGATCCTATCATAATTATAACAACATCCTTATGCTAAATCTTAGTTCCCTTATTATAGGCAGATAACTAAATAACTAAAAGCATTAAGCCCTTCAATCATTTACACGGGTCATACAAGGTCAAATAACTCTTAAACCTAACAAGACAACCACTTAACACACAAATAATCGTCACACAATACTCTAACATTGTTTTCATCAACTGAACCTGCTAGACATTAATAGAGTAGTCACAAATAGCCACAGTATTCACATATATTACATAATGCTTGGCATAATATATTCACGGTTTAATAGTTAACTAAATAAGCAAACCGTTTATTGCAGTAGCAAGTCATTCCTGGAATTATGTAAGTACTCAATTTCCACTCCCTTAAGCAACTATTGACAACATGTTTAGCATACGAATCTATTCCCTATTTAAGAGACAAAACGCAGGCTTGGGTTATTAGAACATTTTGCATTCTTCATTATGATACACAGAGACAATTACGGGGGAAATTTTAATCAAACATAAAAGATATCTAGACAAGTCTAATTAACTGTTTAGGGGTAGTCCCACTGAGCAAAATTGGCGAAGATAGGTCCTAACACAAGTGATTTATACTCAACCCACATACATCGTACGGGGACATTAACGAGACCACCCTAAGAAGTATGACCAAGACAGAATACATTTATACATAACATAGATAACATAACTCATAAGAAAAGCTGGAACACATCAACTTAAACAGGGTAACATTACAACATGTAGAGGACCATCTACTCCTAAGCCCCATCCACAAGTAGGACAACCCGTTAACGACTATCAACTACCTACTGAACTAATTTCAAGGACTTATCCAGACAACCTGCTCCAGAGACAACAAACCGTATATGTACAACAAAGATAGCGACTCCGAGTTTTTGGCATATCTCATATTCCTTTTCATATAACATAAGCATATCAAGGAGTCATCACAACTAATAGACTTCACACATACCATGTACTATAACCCAGATCAAACATAAAATATTTTACTCAAGAAGGCCTTGTATATCTAAGGTCTCAACGATTATCTAATATGCTAAGAGTCTCAAATATTCCATGTCCCAAACTTACATTATTTCTTCCCGTATACGAGTAAGGTAGGTTCTCATAACCTCGAATTCGTATTGCCCTTCTAGCGGCTGTCGCTTTTTTTGGAGGCATAGCGGTAACACATTAATACGTCAGACAGGGAATAACCTAATAGCATAGCTCTATCGCACGATCTTAGAGTAAGAAGAATAGAAACCAATCCTAAATGTCCGGCAGCCTCCTGCGTATAAGTATGGTGCACAATATACTCATATGCAAGACTCTACTAGACACGGTCTGTAGACATTCCGAGGACAACCTGGCTCTGATACCACTTTTGTCACGACCCGACCCGACGGGCCGCGACTAACCGCCTTAATGACGTCATTATACCACCCTGTCACATATAATCCAACTATCCCTTAATGAGTCTGAAATCCGGCAGTATAACGTTGCAATAACAACATATGCCAGGGTAGGCAAGCCGACAGGGCTGCCTTTACCCCCGAATGCACCTGTCTCCTGAGGAGTCACAACTAGCTAACACAATATAACAGACAAGCCGACAAGGCTGCCAACAGATACTAACGTATATACATGGAAACACCCCAACACAGAATACAATGGCATGATTGGCCAAAATAGAGTCATAACCCTTACATACGTACAACCCACCACTGTCTACAGACCTCTATAAGAAGAAGAACGACATATGACGGGACAGGGCCCCGTCGTGCCCCTAAATACAAACAGAAGCTCTAAAGAGATTCGGTACCAACATGACAAAACTCTGGATCAAAGGAGCTTTCCAACCTGCTGAGTAGGAACCTAGGCCTGAGGTTCACCAAACTGAAAACATGTACCTGCGGGCATGAAACGCAGCCCCCCGAGGAAAGGGGGGTCAGTACGAAATAATGTACTGAGCATGTAAAACATGAAGCTGTAAAAGAGATCATAAGTAGCCAATCAGTATAAAAATGAGGATTCAAATCCAACTGTGCCATAAACCATAAAAGTCAGTTGTGCCTTATAACAATGTGAGTCAAGGCAAGAAAATATGAGTGTCTGTCCATATACATATATATACATCTGTAACGTAACCCGGCCCACTAGTGCGGGACTCGGTGGAATCATATCATAACCCGGCCCATGCTGGGACTCGGTAAAGTCATCTCTCATCTATGGATCCATCCTACGTAACCCGGCCCTCTAGTGAGGGTCTCGGTGAACAATGCAAGGCTGTGCACGAGTCGTAACCCGGCCCGGGACTCGGTGAGGTGAAGTAGTAACACTTAGCACGAGTAGATATCATGAGTGCTATGCAAGTAAAATTATCATTTGACTCTCCATACAATCATTACAATAATGTCATAATAAACTCTTTGCTGAAGAATCATAGGCACTTCTCATAACAATCCTCTTTAGGAATTAAACTATATAAGAATTAAGTACGTCCGCCGTACTTTCATTAAAGCATGCCAAAAGAAAGAAGTAAGGGTTTCACATACCTCTCAGACGAATTAATCGACTCAATATTAGCGTACGCCTCGTTTTAGAACTTCAACCTTGTTGTCGAATTTATCTAAGTTCTGCGGGTCCTTGTAAGCCCCTATGAATGCTTATCTACATCATACGGATGAATTACATCACAATCGAATCAACATATTAAAAACAGATTCTTAGGGACATTCTAACTAACACTTTGAAAGCGTAGAACCTATATTCCTTCTATATCGAAATCTATGTAAGTTGTGAAACATCCAACTCTCTTAATCCTCCTTCTTATACTACTAAAATCTCCAAAACAGTACCACAATTTCATATGCAATTCCAGTAACTCCCAATTACAGTAGTCCTAACGATACCCAACCCAAATTCGCATTTTCGACAATCGTCTTTAGAACTAATAGCAAGAATCAAGTCTAGAACTTGTACAAACTTAGAGAATAAAGAAGATTACCTCTCTTAAACGCAGTGACGAGTGTCGTCGAACCTGTCGTCGAATATGTAAGTAACGCTTATTACTTACATATTTTGCTATTAACTATTATTTTGGAGACACTCACTGAGTACCCAGTACTCAGGTATATGATTATTATATTTGATGGTATGTTAGGTAACAAAGAAGATCAGGTTTGTGGTACGCGTATGAAGTAGAAGAACTTGTTGCTTTTCAGACTTATTGGTGAGCCCACATGCTTGTTCGCGGGACACCCTTCTATCTTCATTTATTTATTTTAGTTTCCAAGTTGTGTCCTGAAGTTAGACACTTGATATATTTATCTTAGAAGCTCCATAAATAATGTCAGATTATGCGTATATATGGAGAGTCTTGTATGACTTATTGAGGTTTGCCACATTCATGAGTAATTATTTATATTAGACTTTTGCTGATTTTATTTACAAGTGTGAGCATGATTCTGTTAGCCTTAAATGGCTTATATTAGATATATGTTAAATGATTATTAAAATAGATTAGATGTTAATTGATTTTATAAGGTGCTTCCGGTGTTGTTCATAGCATCGGATTCCTATTGCGTCCAAAATAGGTTTTGGGGTGTGATAGAAAGTATGGGGGTGTAATACGGACTCCACTTAGGCATCCCATACCCTTTCAACTGAGGTACCTCATGAAAAGCATTTATATTCCTAGTTAGGACCTCAGCAGCTAGAATAAAAGTGTAGGTAATAGTGGATCCCCCTGTTTCACTACTCTAGCAGACAAGAAAAAACCTTGTTGTTGTCCATTGACTATCATAGAGTACCAATTGTTGCTAATGATTCTAAATACCTTATCAATCAACCTTTCTCAGAAACCAAACTTTCTTAACACCTTAGTCATAAACAACCAGGACACCCTATCATATGCCTTGACATTGGAGAAGATGAGGTTTTCTGTCATAGAGTATGAGGCCAGATCTCCTACCTTAGACCGTCATGTAGTGTCGTTACTCCCCACTGAGGGTAAAATGGTGAGATAGTTTGTGAATGGTTTGATCCTTCTTCTTTGATGGGAGACCTTATAGGTTGTAGGTTCTGGGGCTTTGTTCAGTTAGTGGTAGAACATTCCAAGGAGGTTGAGTTAGTGAGGGTCAGGCATATGGCAGAGGTAGTGGGAATAGGGCCCGCAGATTTGGCAGTTTTGGTAGTCCATATAGAGGTGGAGGTCACTATGATAGAGGTCATCATTATCATTCCAATTGGCCTATCTAGTCAGCGCTTTAGGTTTTTGCAGGTGGTCCTTCAGGGCACAGTGGTTACAGTTCCGAGCAGACTTTACGAGATTCTTACTCTCGATTTTCAAATCGTGGAGGTCATTTGAGTTCATCAGTGTCAGTTCAGTTGCCCATGGAGCAGGGCGTGTTTTGAGTGTGGTGATCCAGGTATTCCAAGATTGATTATCCCATACTTAGATAGAGTGGAGCCGAACAAAGCCCGAATATCGCAAGTTAGAGGAGGCATGTATTCTAGTAGATGAGGTTAAATATGTGGTCCTTCATGGCATATTGGGTATAGTTCCGGGCAGACTTCCCGAGATTCTTACTCTCGATTTTAAGATCGTGGGGGTCATTCGGGTTCATCGATGTCAGTTTAGCAGCCCATGTCTAGCAGGGCGTGTTTAAGTATGGTGATCCAGGGTATTCCGAGATTGCTTATCCCAAACTTTGACATAGTGGAACCTAACAGAGCTCCTAATATCAGGACTATAGGCCCCAGCACCGCAAGCTAAATGAGGCAGGTATTCTAGTAGATGAGGTTCACAATTTGGCTGAGGTGATCACCATTTATTTAGAGGATGTTCTTGGTCAGTGAGGGGTGAATCTCAGGGTGGTCATTGAGGCACACAGTCCGAGGGTAGACATGCCCCATTACTATACTTTTCCTGCTAGATAAGAGGTCGAGACTTTTGATGCTATCATTACATGTATTATTTTGGTTTGTCATCAGCTAGCTTCAGTTTTATTTGATTTGGGATATACTTTCTCCTATGTATCTGCTTATTTCTCTACGAGTTTGGATATGTTGTATCACTTACTTGATGTGCCTATATATGTCTCTACTCATGTTGTTAATTTTGTGGTAGTGGATCGAGTCTATAGATCTTGTGTGGTTACTTTTATGGAGTATGACACTTGGGTGGATTTGGTTATTCTTGATATGATGGATTTTGACATTATACTAGGCATAGACTGGATGTCGCCTTATCATGCAATTTTGGATTGTCATGCTAAGATAGTCACGTTGGCTATGCCGAGTATTCCGAGGTTGGAGTGGAAGAAATTGGTAAATATGGGGTGTTTGGCTTATTTGGCTCATATTAGGGATACTAGTATGGATGTTCCATCCCTTGAGTCGGTGCCCATGGTGAGAGAATTTCTAGATGTTTTTTCGACAGATTTTCTTGGTATGTCACCTAATCAAAATATTGGTTTTTGCACCGATTTCGAGCCTTGAACTCAACTTATTTCTATTATGCCATATCGGATGACGCTATCCAAGTTGAGAGAGTTGAAGGAGAAATTGAAAGATTTGTTAGGCAAGGGATTCAACATACCTAGTGGTTCCCTTGGGGTGCTCCCGTGTTGTTCGGGAAGAATAACGATGGTGTGACATCTCATATTTTCGTGCATTATAAAGCGTGCAAGTTAGATGACATAAATAGAGGAAAATGAGGTTATCCCCAAGCATATAGGTATGAATTTCAAACATATTTCGCGGATTGTGTTGGTTTGATGACGAGAGGTATGTAAGGCTAACCCTCCTTTCGAAGGTATCACTTTCAAACATATATCGATTTCTAAACGAATTGTCAAAGAAGTATCTTAATCACATAGTTGTTTGTCCCTTGTTGGGAATACTTTTCTGTCTTGATATCGTATCCTATATAGGTTGGTTTGTAACCAACCAAGTTTCGTTCTAAAGAAAGATGAGAGTTTTACTAGCTAAAGAAGTGAAAGGTCCTACTACTATTACAGTAGATTATGAACACCACCAAACGAATATCGGTTGGGCATTGATCTATTTATCACCGGTAGGTCAAACATGTACTCACCACCGGGCTACGGCCGATTGGGATGTTACCACTAATCAGTTGGGCAGTTGAACGGTTAGAGCTACGATATCGACATAGTGTCATAGAATGAGATTATAGAATAGGTATGATCATTGTGCATGTCTTTTCCCTCAGGGGTATTTTCAGAGGTTCAAGTTGATTTGTATTCCTCTTTTTATAATTTCTTATTATTATGTTTTATTACTACCTTACATATTCAGTACATTATTCGCACTGATGCCCCTTTTGCTTGGACAATATATTTCATGCCACGCAGGTTCATGTAGGCGATGAGAGGACCCTCCAGAGTAGGCTGCCTTTAGATATAATTTTTTGTTGGTCAGCTCCACATCCTTTCGGAGTATTACCGAGTCAGAGTTATGTATATGTCATTTTGTACTATGGGTATGTCGGGGGCCCTGTCCCGACCTGATGACATGTTGTATTACTCCTAGAGGCTTGCAGACTAGTGTTCACTGTATAATTATTATGTACGGCCTTTCCGACCTTGTTATGTATTTGTTGGTTAACTACCTATTACTACATGTTGTTTTATTCAGAGCCCTTGTGAGATTGTAATTCTGAGGCCTTGTCGGCCCAGATGGTTATATGTTCATGTTATGATATACAGGAAGTACGCTCGGGTTATCCAAGCGCCGGATGCCAGCCACACCCTCCCCCAAGGTTGGGATATGACAAACTTGGTATCAGAGCACGTCTATCCTAGGGAGTTTACAAGCCGTGTCTAGTAGAGTCTTGCTTGTGGGTGTGTTGTGCACCACACTTTTAATCAGGAAGCTACCGGGAATTTAGGATGGTTACCTTTCCTTCTTATTCTAGATCGTGCAATAGAGCTGAGGTGTAAGGAATTAGACTCTTAACCTTTGCCTTGTTTTGAATACAACAATGCTTCTGAACAGAAAAGCTTTAGCTAGTCAAAAGGGAAAGGCATTAGACGACGAGGGTACGAGTAGATCACCACCTGCTAGTGAGGGCCAGAGCAAGGCCCAGAGTATAGATGTGATACCTTCATATGATTCATTAGACCCGCCGCCAACAACAGAGGAACTTTCACGCCCAAAACTGGAGGGGCACGACTAACACTCGGTGCCTACTCAACCGAGCACCAACGTAACATACATTAACCATCATTTATGATATACATTGAGGGCCATGTGGGCCATTTATATCAATTTAAAGACATATGGAAGATAATACTATAATCAGTGACTTGAGATGACATAAGTGAGAATATCTATGAGAGTACGGGCCGACAAGACCATCATAACCAACTATACAACCGAACATAGCTGGACACAACCGTACAAACATCTGAATACATGACATCTGTCTATAAGCCTCTAAGTGCACATAAACGTCATACAAGTCAGGACAGGGCCAGCCATGCCCATAAATATATATACAAAAACATATTTACCCAAAAGAAAACTCAGGAGCACGTGGAGTGCACCAACACCTTCTGCTGAGCTGATAGCCTATTGGAAGGACCGTCAACCTGTGTATCAGGACCTACGGGCATGCAACACAACGTCCCCATACAAAAGGGACGTTGGTACAAATAAAGTACCGAGTATGTAAGGTAAATAAACAATATCAATAAAAACATTAATGTAATAAGGGACAAGAAGATCAACATTCACTCAGAATTGCCCAATAGGCCGTAGCTCGGTGGTAAATGTATAACTGCCCAACCGGCCATTGCTAGGTGGTAAATAAATATGCATAACTGCCCAACCGACCATAGCTCAGTGGTAAATAAAGATGCATAACTTCCCAACTGGCCGTAGCTCAGTGGTAAAGTAAGAATGCCATAGCCATGCTTTTATGAGTAATATATATGCATGAATAACATCCTTATACATTTTCTTATATATGATCAATGCATAAAGATCCATAAAGAGACATCATGAACTTATTGGAGTGATGTAAGGTCGTTACACCTCCAATTATCATTATGGAATAAACATTGTCAACATACGTTTCAGTGAGAACCAATGAACAAAGTGACATGGATCAACCATACCATGGAAGCCAACACACATTAGTTTCTAGCTTCTAAGAATATAGCCGTTTATGAATATTGTCCGTTTACGTTACGTTTGTTGGAATCATGCCAAAAGAATGAAAGAAAGTTCCTTAACATGCCTTTGCCTTCTTGCTTCAACAATTCCAATTCAAACATTCCGTAATACGCATTATTATACACAACAAACCAAGTACACAAGTCTTACCAACGAATCTACTAATCATTACGATGAGTTGCGAGCTCCGATTGAACCCATTCAAGCCCTTCTATTCCTTTATTTGCCTCAACTTCAACTTGACAACATAACCAACAAGTTAACAAACATATTCATACAATTTTCACACCTTTTATTCATGTTTAATAACAACAATAGTCACCAACAAGAGTTACCATATCACAAATAACTTTTAAGCATTCTTGTGGCTATTCTTTCTTTTAGTTCGTAACCTCATCTACATAACCAACACGTAGACAACAATAATAACAACAAAAATATCATAACCAAGTCATTTACTTTAATTTCCAGCCATAGGAAGCCTTATACATAGCCTCAAAACAGTCCAACAAAAGGACAACAACAAAAATCCCATATAAAGTTTAACTCTAAGACAACTAGTAACATATCAAGTAACTAGGTAATTTTAGGGAAAGTTCAGCAGTACCTCCCCCAAATTCCTTACCTTACCACAATCATAACAAAACAAAGAATACATATATAACTTGGACTAACCATTTTTACCATCATATCAGCCCCTAACAGCCCAACAACACAAGTAATGAAACAATCAACTTCCACAAGCTACCTTGTACATCTTATTATCCAAACAACCTATCCAACACATGTAAAAGCTTAAGAAAAACTAAGGGAGTGATTTAATTACCTTATACAACACCAAAAATCTTTAACCAGGCTGCTCTAAGCTCGCAATAACCCTGAACATCATCACAACATCATAGAAGTGTTATTCTTCACCATACCTAACTTTTGATGTGGAAATATGGTGTAATCACTTTGGAATCACCATTGAACCTTTGGAATATATTTAGGAGGGTTAGGAGGAGTGTAGGGATGACGTTGGGTCGAAAAATGAACAAGAATGGTCGTCCAAATCATTTTAAAAATAAAGTCAGCCATCGCCTAAGTGGGTCCCCTAAGGGGATGCATGCACAGTCTCACAAAAATACAAATATCTCTCTACTCCAATGTTGCATTGACAAACATTTTAAGGTCTTAGAAACTAGACTTGTAGACCTTTAATTTCGTGGGTGTACCACCCCGTAACACCAAGAATATTGGGAGAAAATCTCAGTGACATTAGACCCAAATTTCAGCAAAAATATGAACGTAACTTGCAATAACTTTTGCCGACTTTTGTTTTACAAATTTCTTTACTTCAAAACTTAACATACGAATATTATATGATTCAAATGCCATAAAACATGAACTCCTTAACATATTAATCACTCCTAGTTTTACCACAAAAATACGAGTTATAACATCTTTGATTCGTTTAACTTCCAACTCTCACAATACTTCCTTAACACTTATGTTATCCCATCATTATCTTTGTAAAGGTCCTTAAACTCTCCGGATCATATATATTCACTTAAGACAAATTGTAACATGATAGTACGGTGTCTAACATCCTTCCCTCCTTAGGAACATTCATCCTTGAATATCGAGTCATATCAGGGTATAATCAACTCTTAGTGAATCTTGGAACATTTGGACATAGTCCTTAATATTTTTTTCTCGCTAGATTATATAATGCAATATATTATCCTTTTAAGTTTACCACAGATACCAACATCAGTAATAATCGCTTGAATACGATCTTACCTCTTACATAGGTATTTCATCGCCTGGTCATACCATTCTTTAACCTTATGTGTCACCTCTGTATGGAATGAGAGATTTGTAAGAACATTATTGTGACATACCAAGGTATACACATTTCGTATGGAATCTTTGAATTGATTAAATGAGTTCTCCTTCTGCTTCCTTTGCAGTCATCTTTTACATTCTCGTTCCTTATAGTAATTTGAACCTCTTTCTTGTACCTCATCTATCAGCACTACCTGAGGGGGATTTTCAATGAATTCCTTCAACATAGAAACATGGATGCTGGTGCACATGTTTTAATTCCAAGGGCACCTCTGACTCACAAGCCGATTGGCCTAATATCCTCTGTATGACTTAACATATCTTGGTCAACTTATCTTACCACCTTGTTACGTTCTTCATGAGCGAGATTTCTTAGAAGACCTGATCATTGACTTGATTTTTTAAGCCTCGTCGTTGCATATCAGAAAATTATTTCTGACATTTCTCGGTACAAAAACTCCTGAACACGGTTGACTTTTTTATAGCCTGATACACTAAATCAGGTGCGAACAATTCTGCCTCTCAATATTTTATAGGATATCTACACTTCTTTCTGTAACATGATTCATAAGGGCTATGCCATCAAGCTTAAAATGTATTCTTATGACCTTCACTATGATAACTACTGCTGTATGCAAATTCAATAGGCGGTGATTGATTATCCCATCCTTTTGAAAATTTTGGCATCTTTGCTTGTAATATATCTTTGAGTGTCTGAATTGTATGCTTCACTTGTGATAGAATTATCTTATGTACCTAAGTTTCTTTGAGAGGACTTTCATAAGTTATACGTAACTGAGCACCTTTATTAACCGTAATAGAGGCGAAAATATTATGTACCCGATCTACCTCATCCACCCTTCCATTTTATAATAACCTTTGGTAACTTGTCCGGTAAAAGTAAACTGATTTTTGTCGAACTATCCATAGTCGTCCGTGTGGATTATAATTTGCAATATCTGTAACGAATCTTATGCCAATCACATCTCATTTCCATATTGGGTTACTTTATTTCATGTCAATCCATTGATTTCCTAATGTTTTATTTTGTCCAGTTAGCAACTGGAATATTAAGCCACGAAACCTAGAATGGTTTCCTTCCTGTCGTCCTACCAATGTAATCCTTTGACATCATGGTATATCTTTAACATTCCAGGATGAATAGAATAGTGTTAATAATGGACCTCTATCCTAATACGCAATCGACCCTGATATTACAAGATCCCTTTTCTACTGAAGGTTTCCCCTTATCGCATACTCCTTCTAGTTCTCTCTCCATGAGGTCTTCATATCGACATTTCATACCCTTTAGTCATAAGAGGGGAATTTACACTGTTATGAATTAGTATACCCCTATATTTGAGATTATCATGCATTTTCCATTCCATTAGCTATTGGAGAGCTCTTACCACTTCCTTTTCCCCTTCGAATTTGCTTATTTATCAACATTTACAGCCTATGAGTAGGCATATCAGTTCTGATATTGGTTCGACCCTTTTACTCCTATTTAACAAGCTAGATCTACAAGGAGGGATATTTCCTTCTTATCCTCTTTCTCTGTCGTCCATTACTAATGGTTTCTTATTTTAAGTTCTGTTGCTACTCCTTCCTTGTAACTTTATTCTAGACCCCTTATCTTTTAGAACTCTTGTATATCTATAATTTCTGACATCGTCCTTTGCTTCCATCATCCTGTTATTGTATACAGTAAATAATAAATCTTGAACATGATCTCTTGTAGTGGCACTCATAATTTAAAAGAAGTTAAATTTGCTTAACAATTCACCCTCATGCTAGATCCCCGACCTTCCTTTCTTTGTAAATAATACCCCAACGTTTACTTCCAATATTAGTTTCACATCTTGTACGTAATGTTTCACTTCCTTTGAAACCTTTTTAAACATGTACTTGCTCTCTCATAACTGTTTTCATCTACATTACTTCCCGAGGTCATTACTCTGAAATAATGAATCAATTGAAACGACTATAACATGTGAATATTTCCAAGATTTTTCTTTCACTTCCTATGTAGCTGTTATTTGGTTCCTCTTTAATTCATTATCGTTTATTTTGCCAGTCTACCTTCGTATCTCAAACTCTAATGATTACTCTTCTTGCCTTGACTTCTTCTTCAAATTAACATCCTCTTGTTTAAAGTACTTGACTCTCTGATCATCAATTTGTAGATCAAGGTCATTTTGTTTCCCTATCATTTAAATTTACATCCATTTTACCCTTCTTGTTATTAACAAGGAATGTTTCCGGTGTAATGCTTTACTGTCTCATCTTCTCCCTTAGGGAAATAAGTCATTACTCTACATTTGACATCCTATTGGCCTCTACATTTTCCATGAACCCGTAATCTTGTCATAACTGATCTTAGAGTGACCTTCCTTTTTCTTTCCGAGGTTATTTAAAGGGATCTATATACGTAGAGAGTCGTACGTTTTGTTGACATACATCTTTTCAATGAACTCAACTTTGGTTTACGTAGCTTGTCAGGGAATTCTTTACAAGTCATACTCAGAGTCCTTCTTCTATAATTACTTTCCCTGTTCCATTCCTTTGTTCATTCAATACTGTATTACTAACAGGTGCGAGAGTCCTACGAACTTCTAGTCGGTAGCTTTTGTTCTGACTATCTTAAGCCGTCCTCTAATTTTAGTGTCCCTTCGATTTATGACTAGATTGACCTTCTGAAAATCTCTATTGATATTGCTAATTTGTTGTTGAAGAAAACATAGCCCATTAGTGCTTTAAACCTCTAAGTTCACCCTTTTTCCTTGCCTTCCCCTGCTTACAGTTCTTGCTATACTCCCCTATTTTACTTACGCTTTCTCAAGATCCCCCTTTGGTTATTCATATTACTTTACTTGATTTCATACCAACCCTTCGATGTTTTCCATTTCTCATTTTGTAAAACATCCTTGATTCTTGACTCCCTTTATTTTGACTTGTCTCATTGTTTAGTTGATCGATGTTTCCGCACTTAGCTACTGATGCAATTAGCTGTAAAACTTCCTCAATACTTTTCTTATGTCCTATTCTATTATCTACCTCTAATACTTTTGCTTATATAGCAGGACTTATCCATAAGGTCAGAAACTATCTACTCGAGTCTTTCTCTTATATTTGGTTAACACTTTAATAAAAATCGTACATTCCATAAAAAAACTTGTCTATATATTTGTCACAACATGGCTGAAGGCTTATATCCATTTAACTTAATGGATCATAGGTATGACCCTAATTATCGTTCAAATCTTAGAATTAGCCTCAATCTCTTGTGTTATATTTGTAACTTATTCTCATTAGAATTCTTTAATCCCCGATAATGCAGTAAAGTTCAAAAACAATAATATTAGAATATCAATAATATAAATATACGACGGTTTTGATATCAACTCATAAAAAGAAAGATATCATACTCACTCATATCTTGATCTTTATGCTTTAGTTTCGGACACATTCGTATCTTGTGGTTCTTGATACCACACTAGAAACAAACTCCCAAACCTACACGTCATTGGATGGCATGTGTTTGAGCGCACTGAGGACACAATGGCTGGGGCGGCTCTACTCTACCTATAGTAACACGATCCTGACACACCAACGTCTGTTAACCCTGAACCGGCCTTACCTGAGAACTCTGGTCTCGCACGAATCGCTGCATAAACCCAATATGTTGTAACTTATCACCACCTGACAATTTTCTAAAATCACTAACCATCCTAACCTTCTTGGTCCTTCCCCTAACTTTATCAGAATCATCTCTTGAAAATATAAACGACTCTCACTCCTCAAATTCCTTAGGTTGTGAGCTCCCTGACCTTTTAAGGGCTCTATTACTATCAAAGGACCTCAGGATACGCCAAGCATGCGAAGCAACTAACTGTGTCAATACATGTACGACCTTTCTCATATCCTTATCACATAGAGTCAGAGGTGGGCCAAGTAGAGCTAATGATGCTGGAGCTTCTTTTAGCTCCTCTAGTATTGGTGGAACTGGTGCTATATGAGGAAGTGAATCACACTGGTCTATAGATGGATTGGTCTCAATACAGGGAATACATCTCATAACTTCCTCACTCTGGGACTCAGACGGGTCTAGCTTAATAGAGGGCGTACCTCTCATATCCTCTCTAAATTCTCCTTAATATCCTGGCTAGCTGTAACTCATCGGGGGAAAAGTCATCGTACGATCTAGAACATGAAAGGAGAGTAACCATCCTAAATGTTCCACAACCTCTTGTTTATAAGTGTGACACGTAACATATCCATAAATAAGACTCTACTAGACACGTCTTGTAGACATCCCCGGACAGATCTGCTTTGATATAAAGTTTGTCATGCCCTAAACCGGAGGGGCACGACTGGGATATGGTGCCAGTTGTGCCCTTCCGGTTTGGGGCATGACAGGAATCGAGGGAACTAGCACCTCCAGTCCCTCCACTTGATACTCATGACGAGGATATGGATATGCAAAGTGTAGTACAATTACTAAATCGATTGGTGGCCGCTAAAGCCCAGCGCTAGGGTATGAGTATTGGATCTTATGATAAGGCAGTCAGTTCAAGGGTCTGGGATTTTATTAATATGGATCCTCTGGTATTTATGGGATCTCACCCGAATGAAGACCCACATAATTTATTAGATCAGATGTACAATACAATACAGGTAATACATGCTACCGATACCAAGGTGGTAAAGTTGGCTTCTTATAGATTTCAAGATGTTGCAGTTATGTCGTATGAGATATTGGCACAGTCTAGGGGACGTGTGCACCACCAGCGGTATGGAAAGAGTTCTCTGAGGCCTTTTTGCAATATTATGTACTAATAGAGCTCCAACGGGATAGAGAAGATAAGTTTCTACTTCTTCAGCAAGGTGATATGAGCGTACTGGAGTATAGCCTTCAGTTTAATTCATTGGCTAGGTATGCTCCTATGATCATGGCTGAGATGAGTGATCGGGTACATTAGTTTGTGAACTGTTTGGGGACATATCTGATTAATAAGTGTACTACAGCCTCCTTAAATATGGGTATGGATACTATTACATCTAGGCATACACTTAGAAACTGGAAGATCGGAAATGGCGAAACCTAGAGGATCGTGATGGAAGTCAGCATAAGAAGGATCGATCTGCTATCCAAAGTGAGAGCTATTGGGATGACCCTAAACACTTAGCATGTCCTGCAGCTAGTGCCTCTCCCCAAGCCCAGGGGCCATAGTATGATAGGTATGCTTATTCTTGACTGACCTAGAGTTCACATGCTTTGAGTTTTCAGCAGTGAAGAAGATCGGCGCTGATGGGACCACCTCATCCGTTATGTGAGCAGTATGGTAGGGCCCATTCTAGGCAATGTCGCCAGAGTTATAATGTATGTTACACCTGTGGGGATCCTAGTCATTTTGTGCGAGATTGCCCGATGATGGATAGATGTGGTATGGCTCAACAAATCAGACAGTGGCTGGTAGAGGCTGAGGTAGGAATGGAGCATCTGGCCCCAACGGTAGCTAAAACCTTAATTACACTTTAATATAACGGAAGGACCAGGAGATGCCTGGCGTTGTTGTAGGTATATCAATGGTGTTTCCTTCCTCTTTTCTCATAGTATATACGCATTGACCAATTTGGGTTATACTTTCATATATGCTACATTGTTTATAAGTCTGGTGTGAAATCTACATTGTGAAATAGGTATTTCAATGTAGCTACACTAGGCGGTGAACTGTAGTATCTAGAAATACGAGGTTTAAGATGAAGGATTACAACACAACTCGACACGAACTAGTAGATCATAAGGTGAGTTGGGGACCTACGATGATTACATTTGGTATACGATGACCGTGTGAGGTTCGACATATATATATGATATTTGTTTTGGCTCAGCGAAGCACGTATGGTGGGTTTTGACTATTTGCACGTATTGGATAGTGCCCAATTGTAGGGGAGACTATTTCCAAATTTTCGTAGGCTCCCTAATAAGTTGACCCTCACTATACACCTCCACATTCGAAGACGGATGTTCCTAAGGGAGGGAGGATATTACTTCTCATATTTTCGTGCATTACAAAGCGTACAAGTTAGATGACATAAGTAGAGGAAAATGAGGTTATCCCCAAGTGTATAGGTAGTTATAATGATAGTACAAATATGCCATGAGGATTAGAATTTAAACGAATTGAAGAAAATGAGTTTCATCGAGGTTCGACATTTATTTGAATGAAATACGGTTCAAGCTATAATACCTCATATTTTTTTACTAGGAAAGTGAATCATCCAACATGAGAAAATTTACCCACGCCTGGAGAATTTTGGTCATATTCAAGTATGCAAATAAAGAGCTCAGTATATAAAAAGATGAAGTCCTAAAATTCTATATTATTTAACAAGTGGAATGTCGATGATTGGAAATAATATTTTGCGTGTGTAAATGTAGCTATGGACTAATGCTATTAGACATGGTCATGATAATGAGTATATTAAGTAGGTCAAGAGTTATTTAGCATTTATGTAAAATGAGAGAAATAATTAATTACACGAGCAATTGATTAGTTATTAAAGTATCATGGGTGACAAATGAATTAAATAAGGACAAATGGATTGATATTGTGTTCACAACCATATATACACGTGGAACTATGTCGAAATAGAAAAACGTGATTATGCAAAGTATAAAGCATCCGGTGGCATTTGTATCTTGAGGATCAAAATAATCTCTAATCATTTAATGGCTAATGATGTGGGTCCCTTGGTCCAAAAGGAAGAATAAGATATTGAGATCTCTTTTAATTGAAGATGTACTAAATAAACATATTTTTGCAGAAACGTAATATTCCCTTCAGGGGAAAAAATGTGACTCCACCCAAGAGATTAAATCTCTACATATAAGCAAAATAGAGAACGACATAAAGGTTATACCCACGTCGATTACGTAATTCTAACATAGACTATTCTTCAGATTATAGCAGATCGAAGGTTTCTTTAAGTTGAAGGAAGTGTTGGTTAAGAGGTTGTTCTTGTTTTTTGAGGTAAGATTCATCCTCTTGTCCAAGTATTTGAGCTTGTAGAAGTTATATCTAGCTTGTATGATTGAAAGTCGTGAAGTAAAGATCAGAAATCGTAGTTGTGTTGTAAATTGTACTATTTTGAGGGTGTATCTATGGCCTTTTATGGCTGTAAATTTTGAATAATAGCTTGAATATATTGTTTTTGTTGTGGTAGAGGTGGTGTAAATAAAGGGAAGGTAATAGAGAAATGTTGATTGTTGTTATGAGACGGGCTTGTTGCTCGGTAAATTGTATTCTAGTTTCCCTTAGTGATATACGACTTGCGTATATCGCAGATTGTGTTGGTTTGATGATGAGAGGTATGTAAGACTAACCCTCCTTTTGAAGATATGACTTTCAAATATATATCAATTTCTAAATGAATTGTCAAAGAAGTATCTTAACTACATGGTTGTTTGTCCCTTGTTGGGAATACTTTTCTGTCTTGATATCGTATCCTGTATAGGTTGGTTTGTATGTTGGCTATATGAATTTCTTATCTCTCATGTACCTTCTAGAAGAAGCGTGTCGATAAGAGTTATTCGTGTAACCGACCAAGTGTCATTTTAAAGAAAGAGGAGAGTCTTACTAGATAAAGAAGTCAAAAGAGCTATTACTATTACAATAGATTATTAACACCACCGAATGAATATTGGTTGGGCAGTGATGTATTTACCACCGATAGAGCAGACACGTACTCAACACCGGGCCACGGCCGGTTAGGCAATTACCACTGATCAGTTGGACAATTGAACAGTTAGAGATACAATGTTGATGTAGTGTCATACAATGAAATTATAGAATAGGTATGATCATTGTGCATGTCATGACCCTCAGGGTTATCTCAGAGTTTCAGGTAGATTCGTATCCCTCTTTTTATAATTTATAATTATTATGTTTTGTTAATGCCTTAGATATTTAGTATGTTATTGGTACTGACTTCCCTTTTGCTTCGACGTTGTGTTTCATGCCACGCAGGTTCAGGTAGGAGAGGAGAGGACACTTCACAGTAGGCTGCCTCCAAATATCAATATTTGTTGGTGAGCTCCACATCCTTCTGGAGTATTACCGAGTCAGAGCTATGTATATGTCATTTTGTACTATTAGTGTGTCAAGGACCCTGTCCCGACCTGATAACATGTTGTATTACTCTTAAAGGCTTGCAGACTAGTTGTCAATGTACAATTATTATGTACGGCCTTGCCGTCCTTGTTATGTATATGTTGGTTAGTTTCCTATTACTACATGTTGTTTTATTCAGAGGCCTTTTGAGATTGTCATTCTGAGGCCTTGTCGGCCTAGATGGTTATACATTCATGTTATGATATATAGGTGGTATGCTAGGGCCGTCCTGGCGCTGTGTGCCAACCACACCATCTTAAGGTTAAGGTGTGACTTATGGATCTATGCGGATGTGTATTAATTATCGGCAGTTGAACAATGTTACAATTAGGAACAAGTATCGATATCCCGCATTGATTATCCGATATCCAGCATTGATGACTTGTTATGTCATCTTTAAGGTGCATCGGTATTTTCTAAGATTGATTTGATATCAGGTTATCATCAGTCAAAGATTAAAGCGGAGGATATTCCGAAGACAACTTTCAGGACCTGCTATGGTCACTATGATTCTTGGTTATCACTTTTGGGCTTACCAAGGCCCCTGGAGCTCTCATGGATTTGATTAATAGGGTTTTCAAGCCCTATTTGGATTCCTTCGTCATTGTCTTCATCGATGATATTTAGGTTTATTCTCATAGTAAGGAGGATCATGAGAAGCATTTGAGAATCGTGCTTGGTTTGTTAAAGGAGAAGACATTATATGCAAAGTTTTCTAAGTGCGAGTTTTGGCTGAGCTCGGTGGAGTTTTTGGGGCATGTAGTGTTAAAGGATGGTATTATAGTATATCCTAAGAAGATTAAGATAGTTCGAGATTGGGCCAGACCTACTTCGGTGATTGAGATTCAGAGTTTTGTAGGTCTCACGAGTTATTATCCACAGTTCATGAAGGGGTTTTTATCTAGTGCTTCCTATTTAACCAAGTTGACTAAAAATGTGCCTTTTCAATGGTGGGACGAGTATGTGGAGAGCTTTCAAAGGTTAAGTCTCTTTTAACCTCAACCCCAATTTTGGCTTTTCCAGTAGAAGGCAAGGATATCTCCGATTATTATGATACTTCACAGATTAGTTTGGGGTGTGTGTTGATGCAAGAAGGAAGGTGATAACATATGCTTCAAGGCAGTTGAAGGTGAATGAGGAGAACTACCCCATTCATGATTTGGAGTTGGCGGCGATAGTCTTTCCCTTGAAGATTTGGAGGCATTATCTGTATTGTGCCCATTGTGAGGTGTTCACGGGCCATCATAGGCTTTAGCATGTGCTCAGTCAAAGGGATTTGAATTCGAGATGGCGTAGGTGGATAGAGTTGCTCAAGGATTATGATATTACCATTTTTATAATTTGGGCAAGGCTAATGCGGTAGCGGATGCATTGAACCGAAAGTCAGTGAGTATAGTAGCTTGGCATGTTTGACTGTGGATGAGCGTCCTTTGGATATGAAGGTTCAGTCCGTGGCAAATATTATGATGAGAATTTATATTTCAGAATCGAGCAAGGTTTTGTATTATGTAGAGGCGAGCTCGTCACTTTTAGAGCAAATTAAGGCTTAATAGTTTGAGGATGCAATGTAATGCAAGATTCGAGATAAGGTATTGAAGAGGGAGGACAAGGAAGAGATTCCTAATGATGAAGGAGTTCTGAGGATTAAAAAGAGAGTTTGTGCTCCTCGGGTTGGTGGTTTGACTAGGTTGATTATGGAGGAGGCTCACAACTCTAGGTATTCTATCCATCTTAGTGCTATGAAGATGTATCGTGATTTGAGGCAACATTATTGGTGGTGTAGGATGAAGAAAGATATAGTTGAGTTTATATCTCAGTGTTTGAATTGTCAGTAGGTTAAGTATGATCATAAAAAACCGGGAAGTATGACTCGGAGGATGCCTATACCTGAGTGAAAATTGGAGCGGATTGCTATGGACTTTGTGGTAGGGTTACCGAATATTTTGGGCAAGTTTAATACCATTTGGGCTATCGTTGATAGATTGACTAAGTTTGCGCACTTCATTTCGGTTTAGACTACTTACGATTAAGAGAAGTTAGCAAAGATCTACAATAGGGAGATTGTGAGGTTGCATGGAGTGCCCATCTATATTATTTCAGACCGAGGCACTCAGTTCACCTCTCATTTTTGGAGGAACTTTCATAAGGAAAGGGAACTCAGATGGATCTCAGAACGACATTTCACTCATAGACAGATGGTTAGTCTATGCGAACTAATCAGGTTCTAGAGGATATGTTGTGGGCATGTGTGATAGACTTTGATGGTCATTGGGACCAGTTTTTCCTTAGTAGAGTTTGCCTACTACAATAGTTATCATTCGAGTATTGAAATGACATTGTTTGAGGCATTGTATGGTAGGAGGTGTTGATCTCTGATTGTTTGGTTCGATTCATTTGACGTAAAATAGTGTGGCACAAATTTGTTGAGAGATTTCTTGGATAGAGTGAAGTTAGTTCAGGAGAAGCTCATCGCATCTTATAGTAGACAAAATGAGTATGTGCAATGAAAGGTTGCATGATTGGGGATCATGTTCTATTGAAGGTTTCACCCATGAAAGACGTGATGAGATTTTGGAAGAATGGCAAGTTGAGCCCGAGGTCTACTAGTCCTTTCGAGATCCTTCGGCGAGTTGGTGATGTAGCCTACAAGTTAGCCTTACCATCAAGTTTGTCTCGTATTCCTCATGTATTTCAGGTCTTTATGTTGAAGAAGTACCATTTTAATGGGTCCTACATCATCTAATGAAACTCGGTAGTTTTCGATCAGAATTTGTCGTTTGAGAAAGAGCGGTGGCAATATTGGACAGGCAAGGTCCAAAGATATAATTTCAGTAAAGGTCCAATGGAAGCATTATTCGGTCAAGGAGGCTACTTGGGAGACCAAGGCTAGTATGCGGAGTAGATACCCCCATTTTTTCATCGATTCAAGTATCTTCCCTTCCATTTTTTCCGTTCGAGGATGAACGTTTGTTGATTGTATGTGATGTAATGACTCATTCGATCGTTTTGTACTTTTAGACAAACTTTCCTAAAAAATACTATTCTCGTAGCTTTAAAATAGTGTTCTTGACTTACGAGAATGGGTGGCATGGTTATTTAATGGACGGATAATTTTTGGAATATTATTTGCACATATATAAGGTATAAGTAGGTAACTAAAGTATTTGACAAAATGGGTAAACTTTTTTGGTATACCAAGTGGTTAAAATAATAAGTGAATTAGGAAACTATTGTGATGAGCTATTCTGTCAGACCCACTTCTTATGACGTATACATCGTAGTGACTTAGGGTTCTAACATAATACATTACTTTTGGCAAGTAAAATAAAAAGAAAAGAGAAACACTTTACACAACAATGGACGACAACTGAAGGGATTTCTTCTTTGTGGACCGAAATTTCAAAAGGCATCAGGTGATTTCATCTACATTGTTTTCTTGGTGTTTACTTAAATATTTAATGGTTAGTCAATCATGGTGCCAATGATAAGATATGATGATGTAAAGGTGGGATGACATAATTAGATCTTAATGAGAACAATTTATGGGTGCAGTTCTTGCTAATGTTTGAGATTTAGTGGATGGCAAATTAATGACAAAATTATAGAGTAATGATGAAGTAGTCATTGGCCATAATTGATAAAATGGGTGTATGGTGATGGTTTCAACATTTTTTTAGTTAGAAAGTTACTATTCATGTTACACCCCGTACTTTTGTACGTGACTGAGAGCGTAGTTAGTTGACTTCCGTTCATGTAACTCGAGACCATTTCTGAGGGTCACCTATGGCTTAAAGGAATGTTAAGAAGGTGTATCAAAGGTTAGAGGTCATTTGGGTTTAAAGAAATATTTATTGATAAAGTTCGACGAAGTTAGCACGATACGCTAAGGGTTCCACATCGCGGAAACCATTTCACCTCAAAAATCAGGATTGTAGATGGGGCCACCATTTGTGGTGGGAAATGCGGCTGCAGATGGGAATTTTCATTGCAGATCCTTCCATAGAAGGAAGGCGGTAGAAGGGTATTATTTAAGCCAAGTTCGAGAGAAGCCCATTTGTTATTTAATTTTCGACCTAGATAGCTACCAAACACTCTCCAAAGATTTCTCCATCATTGAAGAACATTTCCATAAGTTTATGATGTGATCTCCCTTATAAGACTTAGATCATCTTGAAATCCTCTTTAACCTGTTGAGTGAAGTTGGGAGATTCCTAGAGCATCGAAGAAAGCTTGTTGTGGAGGATATCTTGTTTGTTTAAGGTAAGGTCTTGCCACTCCTAAATGTTCTGTAGCTCATCTTTGATTAGTTAGTTGAATTGGTAAAGATAACTTGTGAGATTTAAGTAAACTCCATGATGGAGGTATTATGATTGCTGGATTGTTTTATTTGGTTTCTTGAGATATTTATGGCTGGAAGTTGTGGAGTGTGAAGGTTGTAATATTGGTTGTGCTGTAGTAGATGAAGATTGATTGATAGTACTTTGGTTGCCATGAAAGAAAAACATGAGAATTGTGCACTCTAATAGAATGTCGTAGTGATTTGATTCTTAGGTTATTCATCCGATTATGATTCACGTTATTTTTGTTATGTAGATCATCACTCGTAAGGTGGACTAGAACCCGTGAGATCATCGTAGCCAAGCAACCTACTTTTATCAAGTTTCCTAACTAAATATACAGATTCAAGCGGTAGTAATTCCTAGTTGCAGTTGATACACTTAGACCCGATACGAGAGGTTGGTTGACACATTCGACAAAGCATTTAGTTTTTACGGTATATATAACCGAATATTTATCTAGATTAATGGAGTCCAATGAGACCCTACAAAACACATAGGGCTGCCTCTGAAAGAGTGAAAGGTGTCAATGACTATAACACTTCTCCAATAGTGGTTTGGAGAGAAGTGTGTTTTGAGGTTTTAGGAGAGAGAGGTTTAGTCAAAAGAAAAGAGGGTGAAGGGGCCAAAACTAAAGAAAAAACACAAAAAATTATAAAATAAAATCATGGTTGCAACCTATAAAAAACTCTTAAAAGAATTTTACATATAGGATCCAAACCCCGGTCACGAATAAGCGAAGCATTAGCTTCGAGGAATGGCCCCAAGCAACCTTCTTTTATCACGTTTCCTAACTAAATATATAGATTCAAGCGGTAGTAATTCCTAGTTGCAATTGATACACATAGACCCGATACGAGAGGTTGGTTGACACATTCGACAAAGTATTTAGTTTTTAAGGTATATATAACAGAATATTTTTCTAGATTAATGGAGTCCAATGAGCCCCTACAATACACATAGGGCTGCCTCTAAAAATGTGAAAGGTGTCAACGACTATAACACTTCTCCAATAGTGGTTTGGAGAGAAGTGTGGTTTGAGGTTTTAGGAGAGTGAGGTTTAGTCAAGAGAAAAGAGGGTGAAGGGGCTAAAACTAAAGAAAAAACACAAAAAATTATAAAATGAAATCATGGTTGCAACCTATAAAAAACTATTAAAAGAATTTTACATATAGGATCCAAACCCCGGTCACGAATAAGGGAAGCATTAGCTTTGAGGAATGGCCCCAAGCAACCTTCTTTTATCAAGTTTCCTAACTAAATATATAGATTCAAGCGGTAGAAGTTCCTAGTTGTAATTGATACACATAGACCGGACACCAGAGGTTGGGTGACACATTCGACAAAGAATTTAATTTTTAAGGTATATATTATAGAATATTTATCTAGATTAACGGAGTCGAACCCCTACCATACACAGGGCAGCCTCTGAAAGTGTGAAAGGTATCAACGACTATAACACTTCTACAATTGTGGTTTGGAGAGAAGTGTGGTTTGAGGTTTTAGGAGAGAGAGGTTTAGTCAAAAGAAAAGAGGGTGAAGGGGCCAAAACTAAAGAAAAAACGCAATAAATTATAAAATGAAATCATGGTTGCAACCTATAAAAAACCCTTAAAAGAATTTTACATATAGGATCCAAACCCCAGTCACGAATAAGGGAAGCATTAGCATTGAGGAATGGCCCCAAGCAACCTTCTTTTATCAAGTTTCCTAAGTAAATATAATGATTCAAGCGGTAGTAGTCCCTTGTTGTAGTTGATACACATAGACTGGACACCAGAGGTTGGTTGACATTCGACACACATTTAGTTTTTAAGGTATATATTATAGAATATTTTTCTAAATTAACGGAGTCGAACCTCTACCATACACATAGGGCTGCCTCTGAAAGTGTGAAAGGTATCAACGACTATAACACTTCTACAATTGTGGTTTGGAGAGAAGTGCGGTTTGAGGTTTTAGGAGAGAGAGGTTTAGTCAAAAGAAAAGATTGTGAAGGGGCGAAAACTAAAGAAAAAACGCAAAAAATTATAAAATGACATCCTGGTTGAAGCCTATAATAAACCCTTAAAAGAATTTGACATATAGGGTCCAAATCCCGGTCACGAATAAGGGAAGCATTAGCATAGAGGAATGGCCCCAAGCAACCTTCTTTTATCAAGTTTGCTAACTAAATATATAGATTCAAGCGGTAGTAGTTCCTAGTTGTAATTGATACACATAGACCGGACACTAGAGGTTGGTCGACACATTCCACAAAGCATTTAGTTTTTTGGGTATATATCAGAGAATATTTTTCTTGATTAAGGGAGTCCAATGATCCCCTGCAATACACATCGGGCTGCCTTTAACAATGTGAAAGGTGTCAACGACTATAACACTTCTCCAACTGTGGTTTGGAGAGAAGTGTGGTTTGAGGTGTTAGGAGAGAGAGGTTAAGTCAAAAGAAAAGAGGGTGAAGGGGCCAAAACTAAAGAAAAAACGCAAACAATTATAAAATGAAATCATGGCTACTACCTATAAAAATCTCTTAATTTTTTTTTACATATAGGATCCAAACACCGGTCACGAATAAGGGAAGAATTAGCTTCGAGGAATGGCCCCAAGCAACGTTCTTTTATCAAGTTTCCTAAGTAAATATATAGATTCAAGCTGTAGTAGTTCCTTGTTGTAGTTGTTACACATAGACTGGACACCAGAGGTTGGTTGACATTCGACAAACATTTAGTTTTTAAGGTATATATTACAGAATTTATTTCTGGATTAACGGAGTCGAACCCCTACCATGCACATAGGGTAGACTCTGAAAGTGTGAAAGGTATCAACGACTATAACACTTCTACAATTGTGGTTAGGAGAGAAGTGTGGTTTGAGGTTTTAGGAGAGAGAGGTTTAGTCAAAAGAAAAGAGGGTGAAGGGGCCAAAACTAAAGAAGAAACGCAAAAAATTATAAAATGAAATCGTGGTTGCAACCTTTAATAAACCCTTTAAAGAATTTTACATATAGGGTCCAAACCCCGGTCACGAATAAGGGAAGCATTAGCATCGAGGAATGGCCCCAAGCATCCTTCTTTTATCAAGTTTGCTAACTAAATATATAGATTCAAGCGGTAGTAGTTCCTAGTTGTAGTTGATACACATAGACCGGACACCAGAGGTTGGTCGACACATTCCACAAAGCATTTAGTTTTTTGGGTATGTATCACAGAATATTTTTCTAGATTAAGGGAGTCCAATGATCCCCTACAATACACATCGGGCTGCCTTTAACAATGTGAAAGGTGTCAACGACTATAACACTTCTCCAATTGTGGTTTGGAGAGAAGTGTGGTTTGAGGTTTTAGGAGAGAGAGGTTAAGTCAAAAGAAAAGAGGGTGAAGGGGCCAAAACTAAAGAAAAAATGCGAACAATTATAAAATGAAATCATGGCTACAACCTATAAAAATCTCTTAATTTTTTTTTACATATAGGATCCAAACACCGGTCACGAATAAGGGAAGCATTAGCTTCGAGGAATGGCCCCAAGCAACGTTCTTTTATCAAGTTTCCTATGTAAATATATAGATTCAACCGGTAGTAGTTCCTTGTTGTTGTTGATACACATAGTCTGGACACCAGAGGTTGGTTGACATTCGACAAACATTTAGTTTTTAAGGTATATATTACAGAATTTATTTCTGTATTAACGGAGTGAAACCCCTACCATACACATAGGGCAGCCTCTGAAAGTGTGAAAGGTATCAACGACTATAACACTTCTACAATTGTGGTTTGGAGAGAAGTGTGGTTTGAGGTTTTAGGAGAGAGAGGTTTAGTCAAAAGAAAAGAGGGTGAAGGGGCTAAAACTAAAGAAAAAATGCAAAAAATTATAAAATGAAATCATGGTTACAACCTATAATAAACCCTTAAAAGAACACATAGGGCTGCCTCTGAAAGAGTGAAAGGTGTCAATGACTATAACACTTCTCCAATAGTGGTTTGGAGAGAAGTGTGTTTTGAGGTTTTAGGAGAGAGAGGTTTAGTCAAAAGAAAAGAGGGTGAAGGGGCCAAAACTAAAGAAAAAACACAAAAAATTATAAAATAAAATCATGGTTGCATCCTATAAAAAACTCTTAAAAGAATTTTACATATAGGATCCAAACCCCGGTCACGAATAAGCGAAGCATTAGCTTCGAGGATGACCCCAAGCAACCTTCTGTTATCAAGTTTCCTAACTAAATATATAGATTCAAGCGGTAGTAATTCCTAGTTGCAGTTGATACACATAGACCCGACACGAGAGGTTGGTTGACACATTGGACAAAGCATTTAGTTTTTAGGGTATATATAACAGAATATTTTTCTAGATTAACGGAGTCCAACCCCTACCATACACATAGGGCTGCCTCTGAAAGTATGAAAGGTATCAACAACTATAACACTTCCACAATTGTGGTTTGGAGAGAAGTGTGGTTTGATGTTTTAGGAGAGAGAGGTTTAGTCCAAAGAAAAGAGGGTGAAGGGGCTAAAACTAAAGAAAAAATGCAAAAAATTATAAAATGAAATCATGGTAACAACCTATAATAAACCCTTAAAAGAACACATAGGGCTGCCTCTGAAAGAGTGAAAGGTGTCAACGACTATAACACTTCTCCAATAGTGGTTTGGAGAGAAGTGTGGTTTGAGGTTTTAGGAGAGAGAGGTTTAGTCAAAAGAAAAGAGGGTGAAGGGGCCAAAACTAAAGTAAAAATGCAAAAAATTATAAAATGAAATCATGGTTGCAACCTATAAAAAACCGTTAAAAGAATTTTACATATAGGATCCAAACCCCAGTCACGAATAAGGGAAGCATTAGCACTAAGGAATGGCCCCAAGCAACCTTCTTTTATCACGTTTCCTAACTAAATATATAGATTCAAGCGGTAGTAATTCCTAGTTGCAATTGATACACATAGACCCGATACGAGAGGTTGGTTGACACATTCGACAAAGTATTTAGTTTTTAAGGTATATATAACAGAATATTTTTCTAGATTAATGGAGTCCAATGAGCCCCTACAATACACATAGGGCTGCCTCTAAAAATGTGAAAGGTGTCAACGACTATAACACTTCTCCAATAGTGGTTTGGAGAGAAGTGTGGTTTGAGGTTTTAGGAGAGTGAGGTTTAGTCAAGAGAAAAGAGGGTGAAGGGGCTAAAACTAAAGAAAAAACACAAAAAATTATAAAATGAAATCATGGTTGCAACCTTTAAAAAACTATTAAAAGAATTTTACATATAGGATCCAAACCCCGGTCACGAATAAGGGAAGCATTAGCTTCGAGGAATGGCCCCAAGCAACCTTCTTTTATCAAGTTTCCTAACTAAATATATAGATTCAAGCGGTAGAAGTTCCTAGTTGTAATTGATACACATAGACCGGACACCAGAGGTTGGGTGACACATTCGACAAAGAATTTAATTTTTAAGGTATATATTATAGAATATTTATCTAGATTAACGGAGTCGAACCCCTACCATACACAGGGCATCCTCTGAAAGTGTGAAAGGTATCAACGACTATAACACTTCTACAATTGTGGTTTGGAGAGAAGTGTGGTTTGAGGTTTTAGGAGAGAGAGGTTTAGTCAAAAGAAAAGAGGGTGAAGGGGCCAAAACTAAAGAAAAAACGCAATAAATTATAAAATGAAATCATGGTTGCAACCTATAAAAAACCCTTAAAAGAATTTTACATATAGGATCCAAACCCCAGTCACGAATAAGGGAAGCATTAGCATTGAGGAATGGCCCCAAGCAACCTTCTTTTATCAAGTTTCCTAAGTAAATATAATGATTCAAGCGGTAGTAGTCCCTTGTTGTAGTTGATACACATAGTCTGGACACCAGAGGTTGGTTGACATTTGACACACATTTAGTTTTTAAGGTATATATTATAGAATATTTTTCTAGATTAACGGAGTCGAACCCCTACCATACACATAGGGCTGCCTCTGAAAGTGTGAATGGTATCAACGACTATAACACTTCTTCAATTGTGGTTTGGAGTGAAGTGCGGTTTGAGGTTTTAGGAGAGAGAGGTTTAGTCAAAAGAAAAGTGGGTGAAGGGGCCAAAATTAAAGAAAAAACACAAAAAATTATAAAATGACATCATGGCTGCAACCTATAATAAACCCTTAAAAGAATTTTACATATAGGATCCAAACCCCGGTCACGAATAAGGGAAGCATTAGCATAGAGGATTGGCCCCAAGCAACCTTCTTTTATCAAGTTTGCTAACTAAATATATAGATTCAAGCGGTAGTAGTTCCTAGTTGTAATTGATACACATAGACCGGACACCAGAGGTTGGTCGACACATTCCACAAAGCATTTAGTTTTTTGGTTATATATCACAGAATATTTTTCTTGATTAAGGGAGTCCAATGATCCCCTGCAATACACATCGGGCTGCCTTTAACAATGTGAAGGGTGTCAACGACTATAACACTTCTCCAACTGTGGTTTGGAGAGAAGTGTGGTTTGAGGTTTTAGGAGAGAGAGGTTAAGTCAAAAGAAAAGAGGGTGAAGGGGCCAAAACTAAAGAAAAAACGCAAACAATTATAAAATGAAATCATGGCTACTACCTATAAAAATCTCTTAATTTTTTTTTTACATATAGGATCCATACACCGGTCACGAATAAGGGAAGAATTAGCTTCGAGGAATGGCCCCAAGCAACGTTCTTTTATCAAGTTTCCTATGTAAATATATAGATTCAAGCGGTAGTAGTTCCTTGTTGTAGTTGTAACACATAGACTGGACACCAGAGGTTGGTTGACATTCGACAAACATTTAGTTTTTAAGGTATATATTACAGAATTTATTTCTGGTTTAACGGAGTCGAACCCCTACCATGCACATAGGGCAGCCTCTGAAAGTGTGAAAGGTATCAACGACTATAACACTTCTACAATTGTGGTTTGGAGAGAAGTGTGGTTTGAGGTTTTAGGAGAGAGAGGTTTAGTCAAAAGAAAAGAGGGTGAAGGGGCCAAAACTAAAGAAGAAACGCAAAAAATTATAAAATGAAATCGTGGTTGCAACCTTTAATAAACCCTTAAAAGAATTTTACATATAGGGTCCAAACCCCGGTCACGAATAAGGGAATCATTAGCATCGAGTAATGGCCCCAAGCAACCTTCTTTTATCAAGTTTGCTAACTAAATATATAGATTCAAGCGGTAGTAGTTCCTAGTTGTAGTTGATACACATAGACCGGACACCAGAGGTTGGTCGACACATTCCACAAAGCATTTAGTTTTTTGGGTATATATCACAGAATATTTTTCTAGATTAAGGGAGTCCAATGATCCCCTACAATACACATCGGGCTGCCTTTAACAATGTGAAAGGTGTCAACGACTATAACACTTCTCCAATTGTGGTTTGGAGAGAAGTGTGGTTTGAGGTTTTAGGAGAGAGAGGTTAAGTCAAAAGAAAAGAGGGTGAAGGGGCCAAAACTAAAGAAAAAACGCAAACAATTATAAAATGAAATCATGGCTACTACCTATAAAAATCTCTTAATTTTTTTTTTACATATAGGATCCATATACCGGTCACGAATAAGGGAAGAATTAGCTTCGAGGAATGGCCCCAAGCAACGTTCTTTTATCAAGTTTCCTATGTAAATATATAGATTCAAGCGGTAGTAGTTCCTTGTTGTAGTTGTAACACATAGACTGGACACCAGAGGTTGGTTGACATTCGACAAACATTTAGTTTTTAAGGTATATATTACAGAATTTATTTCTGGATTAACGAAGTCGAACCCCTACCATGCACATAGGGTAGACTCTGAAAGTGTGAAAGGTATCAACGACTATAACACTTCTACAATTGTGGTTTGGAGAGAAGTGTGGTTTGAGGTTTTAGGAGAGAGAGGTTTAGTCAAAAGAAAAGAGGGTGAAGGGGCCAAAACTAAAGAAGAAACGCAAAAAATTATAAAATGAAATCGTGGTTGCAACCTTTAATAAACCCTTAAAAGAATTTTACATATAGGGTCCAAACCCCGGTCACGAATAAGGGAATCATTAGCATCGAGGAATGGCCCCAAACAACCTTCTTTTATCAAGTTTGCTAACTAAATATATAGATTCAAGCGGTAGTAGTTCCTAGTTGTAGTTGATACACATAGACCGGACACCAGAGGTTGGTCGACACATTCCACAAAGCATTTAGTTTTTTGGGTATATATCACAGAATATTTTTCTAGATTAAGGGAGTCCAATGATCCCCTACAATACACATCGGGCTGCCTTTAACAATGTGAAAGGTGTCAACGACTATAACACTTCTCCAATTGTGGTTTGGAGAGAAGTGTGGTTTGAGGTTTTAGGAGAGACAGGTTAAGTCAAAAGAAAAGAGGGTGAAGGGGCCAAAACTAAAGAAAAAATGTGAACAATTATAAAATGATATCATGGCTACAACCTATAAAAATCTCTTAATTTTTTTTACATATAGGATCCAAACACCGGTCACGAATAAGGGGAGCATTAGCTTCGAGGAATGGCCCGAAGCAACGTTCTTTTATCAAGTTTCCTAAGTAAATATATAGATTCAACCGGTAGTAGTTCCTTGTTGTAGTTGATACACATAGACTGGACACCAGAGGTTGGTTGACATTCGACAAACATTTAGTTTTTAAGGTATATATTACAGAATTTATTTCTGGACTAACGGAGTGAAACCCCTACCATACACATAGGGCAGCCTCTGAAAGTGTGAAAGGTATCAACGACTATAACACTTCTACAATTGTGGTTTGGAGAGAAGTGTGGTTTGAGGTTTTAGGAGAGAGAGGTTTAGTCAAAAGAAAAGAGGGTGAAGGGGCTAAAACTAAAGAAAAAATGCAAAAAATTATAAAATGAAATCATGGTTACAACCTATAATAAACCCTTAAAAGAACACATAGGGCTGCCTCTGAAAGAGTGAAAGGTGTCAATGACTATAACACTTCTCCAATAGTGGTTTGGAGAGAAGTGTGTTTTGAGGTTTTAGGAGAGAGAGGTTTAGTCAAAAGAAAAGAGGGTGAAGGGGCCAAAACTAAAGTAAAAATGCAAAAAATTATAAAATGAAATCATGGTTGCAACCTATAAAAAACCCTTAAAAGAATTTTACATATAGGATCCAAACCCCAGTCACAAATAAGGGAATTATTAGCTTTGAGGAATGGCCCAAGCAACCTTCTTTTTTCACGTTTCCTAACTAAATATATAGATTCAAGCGGTAATAGTTCCTAGTTGTAATTGATACACATAGACCGGACACCAGAGGTTGGGTGACACATTCGACAAAGCATTTAATTTTTAAGGTATATATAACAAAATATTTTTCTAGATTAACGGAGTCGAACCCCTACCATACACATAGGGCTCCCTCTGAAAGTGTGAAAGGTGTCAACGACTATAACACTTCTACAATTGTCGTTTGGAGAGAAGTGCGGTTTGACGTTTTAGGAGAGAGAGGTTTAGTCAAAAGAAAAGAGGGTGAAGGGGCCAAAACTAAAGAAAAAACTAAAAAAATTATAAAATGAAATCATGGTTGCAACTTATAATAAACCCTAAAAAGAATTTTATATATAGGATCCAAACCCCGGTCACGAATAAGGGACAAATTAGCATCGAGGAATGGCCCCAAGCAACCTTCTTCTATCAAGTTTCCTAACTAAATATATAGATTCAGGCGGTAGTAATTCCTAGTTGCAGTTGATAGACATAGACCCGACACGAGAGGTTGGTTGACACATTCGACAAAGCATTTAGTTTTTAGGGTATATATAATAGAATATTTTTCTAGATTAATGGAGTCCAATAAGCTCCTACCATACACATAGGGCTGCCTCTGAAAGTGTGAAAGGTGTCAACGACTATAACACTTCTACAATTGTGGTTTAGAGAGAAGTGCGGTTTGAGGTTTTAGGAGAGAGTGGTTTAGTCAAAAGAAAAGACGGTGAAGGGGCCAAAACTAAAGAAAAAACTGAAAAAATTATAAAATGAAATCATGGTTGCAACTTATAATAAACCCTTAAAAGAATTTTACATATAGGATCCAAACCCCGGTCATGAATAAGGGACAAATAAGCATCGAGGATGACCCCAAGCAACCTTCTGTTATCAAGTTTCCTAACTAAATATATAGATTCAAGCGGTAGTAATTCCTAGTTGCAGTTGATACACATAGACCCGACACGAGAGGTTGGTTGACACATTGGACAAAGCATTTAGTTTTTAGGGTATATATAATAGAATATTTTTCTAGATTAATGGAGTCCAATAAGCTCCTACAATACACATAGGGCAGCCTCTGAAAGTGTTAAAGGTGTCAACGACTATCACACTTCTCCAATTGTGGTTTGGAAAGAAGTGTGGTTTGAGGTTTTAGGAGAGAGAGGTTTAGTCAGATGAAAAGAGGGTGAAGGGGCCACAACTAAAGAAAAAACACAAAACATTATAAAATGAAATAATGGTTGCAACCTATAAAAAACACTTAAAAGAATTTTACATATAGGATCCAAACCCTGGTCACGAATAAGGGTAGCATTAGCTTCGACGAATGGCCCCAAGCAACCTTCTTTTATCAAGTTTCCTAACTTAATATATAGATTCATGCGGTAGTATTTCCTAGTTGTAGTTGATACACAGAGACCGGACACCAGAGGTTGGTTGAAACATTCGACAAAGCATTTAGTTTTTAAGGTATATATAACAGAATATTTATATAGAATAACGGAGTCGAACCCCAACCGTACACATAGGGCTGCATCTGAAAGTGTGAAAGGTGTCAACGACTATAACACTTTTCCAATAGTGGTTTGGAGAGAAGTGTGGTTTGAGGTTTTAGGAGAGAGAGGTTTAGTCAAAAGAAAAGTGGGTGAAGTGGATAAAACTAAAGTAAAAATGCAAAAAATTATAAAATGAAATCATGGTTGCAACCTATAAAAAACCCTTAAATGAATTTTATATATAGGATCCAAACCCCAGTCACGAATAAGGGAAGCAATAGCATTGAGGAATGGCCCCAAGCAACCTTCTTTTATCCCGTTTCCTAACTAAATATATAGATTCAAGCGGTAGAAATTCCTAGTTGCAGTTGATACACATAGACCCGATTCGAGAGGTTGGTTGACACATTCGACAAAGCATTTAGATTTTACATTATATATAACAGAATATTTTTCTAGATTAATGGAGTCGAATGATCCCCTACAATACACATAGGGCTGCCTCTGAAAGAGTGAAAGGTGTCAATGACTATAACACTTCTCCAATAGTGGTTTGGAGAGAAGTGTGTTTTGAGGTTTTAGGAGAGAGAGGTTTAGTCAAAAGAAAAGAGGGTGAAGGGGCCTATACTAAAGAAAAAACGCAAAAAATTATAAAATGAAATCATGGCTACAACCTATAAAAGTCTCTTAAAAGAATTTTACGTATAGGATCCAAACCCCAGTCACGAATAAGGGAAGCAATAGCATTGAGGAATGGCCCCAAGCAACCTTCTTTTATCCCGTTTCCTAACTAAATATATAGATTCAAGCGGTAGAAATTCCTAGTTGCAGTTGATACACATAGACCCGAATCGAGAGGTTGGTTGACACATTCGACAAAGCATTTAGATTTTACATTATATATAACAGAATATTTTTCTAGTTTAATGGAGTCGAATGATCCCCTACAATACACATAGGGCTGCCTCTAGAAATGTGAAAGGTGCCAACGACTATAACACTTCTCCAATTGTGATTTGGAGAGAAGTGTGGTTTGAGGTTTTAGGAGAGAGATGTTAAGTGAAAAGAAAAAAGGGTGAAGGGGCCTATACTAAAGAAAAAACGCAAAAAATTATAAAATTAAATCATGGCTACAACCTATAAAAATCTCTTAAAATAATTTTACATATAGGATCCAAACACCGGTCACGAATAAGGGAAGCATTAGCTCCGAGGAAAGTCCCAAGCAACCTTCTTTTATCAAGTTTCCTAACTAAATATATAGATCCAAGAGGTAGTAGTTCCTTGTTGTAGTTCATACACATACACCGGACACCAGAGGTTGGTTGACATTCGACAAACATTTAGTTTTTTAGGTATATATAACAGAATATTTTTCTAGATTAACGGAGTCGAACCCCTACCATACACATAGGGCTGCCTCTGAAAGTGTGAAAGGTATCAACGACTATAACACTTCTACAATTGTGGTTTGGAGAGAAGTGCGGTTTGAGGTTTTAGGAGAGAGAGGTTTAATCAAAAGAAAAGTGGGTGAAGGGGCCAAAATTAAAGAAAAAACACAAAAAATTACAAAATGACATCATGGCTGCAACCTATAATAAACCCTTAAATGAATTTTACATATAGGATCCAAACCCCGGTCACGAATAAGGGAAGCATTAGCATAGAGGAATGGCCCCAAGCAACCTTCTTTTATCAAGTTTGCTAACTAAATATATAGATTCAAGCGGTAGTAGTTCCTAGTTTTAATTGATACACATAGACCGGACACCAGAGATTGGTCGACACATTCCACAAAGCATTTAGTTTTTTGGGTATATATCACAAAATATTTTTCTTGATTAAGGGAGTCCAATGATCCCCTGCAATACACATCGGGCTGCCTTTAACAATGTGAAAGGTGTCAACGACTATAACACTTCTCCAACTGTGGTTTGGAGAGAAGTGTGGTTTGAGGTTTTAGGAGAGAGAGGTTAAGTCAAAAGAAAAGAGGGTGAAGGGGCCAAAACTAAAGAAAAACGCAAACAATTATAAAATGAAATCATGGCTACTACCTATAAAAATCTCTTAATTTTTTTTTACATATAGGATCCAAACACCGGTCACGAATAAGGGAAGAATTAGCTTCGAGGAATGGCCCCAAGCAACGTTCTTTTATCAAGTTTCCTAAGTAAATATATAGATTCAAGCGGTAGTAGTTCCTTGTTGTAGTTGGTACACTTAGACTGGACACCATAGGTTGGTTGACATTCGACAAACATTTAGTTTTTAAGGTATATATTACAGAATTTATTTCTGGATTAACGGAGTCGAACCCCTACCATGCACATAGGGCAGCCTCTGAAAGTGTGAAAGGTATCAACGACTATAACACTTCTACAATTGTGGTTTGGAGAGAAGTGTGGTTTGAGGTTTTAGGAGAGAGAGGTTTAGTCAAAAGAAAAGAGGGTGAAGGGGCCAAAACTAAAGAAGAAACGCAAAAAATTATAAAATGAAATCGTGGTTGCAACCTTTAATAAACCCTTAAAATAATTTTACATATAGGGTCCAAACCCCGGTCACGAATAAGGGAAGCATTAGCATCGAGGAATGGCCCCAAGCAACCTTCTTTTATCAAGTTTGCTAACTAAATAAATAGATTCAAGCGGTAGTAGTTCCTAGTTGTAGTTGATACACATAGACCGGACACCAGAGGTTGGTCGACACATTCCACAAAGCATTTAGTTTTTTGGGTATATATCACAGAATATTTTTCTAGATTAAGGGAGTCCAATGATCCCCTACAATACACATCGGGCTGCCTTTAACAATGTGAAAGGTGTCAACGACTATAACACTTCTCCAATTGTGGTTTGGAGAGAAGTGTGGTTTGAGGTTTTAGGAGAGAGAGGTTAAGTCAAAAGAAAAGAGGGTGAAGGGGCCAAAACTAAAGAAAAAATGCGAACAATTATAAAATGAAATCATGGCTACAACCTATAAAAATCTCTTAATTTTTTTTTACATATAGGATCCAAACACCGGTCACGAATAAGGGAAGCATTAGCTTCGAGGAATGGCCCCAAGCAACGTTCTTTTATCAAGTTTCCTAAGTAAATATATAGATTCAACCGGTAGTAGTTCCTTGTTGTAGTTGATACACATAGACTGGACACCAGAGGTTGGTTGACATTCGACAAACATTTAGTTTTTAAGGTATATATTACAGAATTTATTTCTGGATTAACGGAGTGAAACCCCTAGCATACACATAGGGCAGCCTCTGAAAGTGTGAAAGGTATCAACGACTATAACACTTCTACAATTGTGGTTTGGAGAGAAGTGTGGTTTGAGGTTTTAGGAGAGAGAGGTTTAGTCAAAAGAAAAGAGGGTGAAGGGGCTAAAACTAAAGAAAAAATGCAAAACATTATAAAATGAAATCATGGTTACAACCTATAATAAACCCTTAAAAGAACACATAGGGCTGCCTCTGAAAGAATGAAAGGTGTCAATGACTATAACACTTCTCCAATAGTGGTTTGGAGAGAAGTGTGTTTTGAGGTTTTAGGAGAGAGAGGTTTAGTCAAAAGAAAAGAGGGTGAAGCGGCCAAAACTAAAGTAAAAATGCAAAAAATTATAAAATGAAATCATGGTTGCAACCTATAAAAAACCCTTAAAAGAATTTTACATATAGGATCCAAACCCCAGTCACAAATAAGGGAATTATTAGCTTTGAGGAATGGCCCAAGCAACCTTCTTTTTTCACGTTTCCTAACTAAATATATAGATTCAAGCGGTAATAGTTCCTAGTTGTAATTGATACACATAGACCGGACACCAGAGGTTGGGTGACACATTCGACAAAGCATTTAATTTTTAAGGTATATATAACAAAATATTTTTCTAGATTAACGGAGTCGAACCCCTACCATACACATAGGGCTCCCTCTGAAAGTGTGAAAGGTGTCAACGACTATAACACTTCTACAATTGTCGTTTGGAGAGAAGTGCGGTTTGAGGTTTTAGGAGAGAGAGGTTTAGTCAAAAGAAAAGAGGGTGAAGGGGCCAAAACTAAAGAAAAAACTGAAAAAATTATAAAATGAAATCATGGTTGCAACTTATAATAAACCCTTAAAAGAATTTTAAATATAGGATCCAAACCCCGGTGACGAATAAGGGACAAATTAGCATCGAGGAATGGCCCCAAGCAACCTTCTTTTATCAAGTTTCCTAACTAAATATATAGATTCAAGCGGTAGTAATTCCTAGTTGCAGTTGATACACATAGACCCGACACGAGAGGTTGGTTGACACATTCGACAAAGCATTTAGTTTTTAGGGTATATATAATAGAATATTTTTCTAGATTAATGGAGTCCAATAAGCTCCTACAATACACATAGGGCAGCCTCTGAAAGTGTTAAAGGTGTCAACGACTATCCCACTTCTCCAATTGTGGTTTGGAAAGAAGTGTGGTTTGAGGTTTTAGGAGAGAGAGGTTTAGTCAGATGAAAAGAGGGTGAAGGGGCCAAACCTAAAGAAAAAACACAAAACATTATAAAATGAAATAATGGTTGCAACCTATAACAAACACTTAAAAGAATTTTACATATAGGATCCAAACCCCGGTCACGAATAAAGGTAGTATTAGCTTCGAGGAATGGTCCCAAGCAACCTTCTTTTATCAAGTTTCCTAACTTAATATATAGATTCAAGCGGTAGTAGTTCCTAGTTGTAGTTGATACACAGACACCGGACACCAGAGGTTGGTTGAAACATTCGACAAAGCATTTAGTTTTTAAGGTATATATAACAGAATATTTATCTAGAATAACGGAGTCGAACCCCAACTGTACACATAGGGCTGCCTCTGAAAGTGTGAAAGGTGTCAACGACTATAACACTTTTCCAATAGTGGTTTGGAGAGAAGTGTGGTTTGAGGTTTTAGGAGAGAGAGGTTTAGTCAAAAGAAAAGTGGGTGAAGTGGATAAAACTAAAGTAAAAATGCAAAAAATTATAAAATGAAATCATGGTTGCAACCTATAAAAAACGCTTAAAAGAATTTTACATATAGGATCCAAACCCCAGTCACGAATAAGGGAAGCAATAGCATTGAGGAATGGCCCCAAGCAACCTTCTTTTATCCCGTTTACTAACTAAATATATAGATTCAAGCGGTAGTAATTCCTAGTGGCAGTTGATACACATAGACCCGATTCGAGAGGTTGGTTGACACATTCGACAAAGCATTTAGATTTTACATAATATATAACAGAATATTTTTCTAGATTAATGGAGTCGAATGATCCCCTACAATACACATAGGGCTGCCTCTAGAAATGTGAAAGGTGCTAACGACTATAACACTTCTCCAATTGTGGTTTGGAGAGAAGTGTGGTTTGAGGTTTTAGGAGAGAGAGGTTAAGTCAAAAGAAAAAAGGGTGAAGGGGCCAATACTAAAGAAAAAATGCAAAAAATTATAAAATTAAATCATGGCTACAACCTATAAAAATCTCTTAAAATAATTTTACATATAGGATCCAAACACCGGTCACGAATAAGGGAAGCATTAGCTTCGAGGAATGGCCCCAAGCAACCTTGTTTTATGAAGTTTCCTAAGTAAATATATAGATTCAAGCGGTAGTAGTTCCTTGTTGTAGTTGATACACATAGACTGGACACCAGAGGTTGGTTGACATTCGACAAACATTTAGTTTTTTAGATATATATTACATAATATTTTTCTAGATTAACGGAGTCGAACCCCTACCATACACATAGGGCTGCCTCTGAAAGTGTGAAAGGTATCAACGACTATAACACTTCTACAATTGTGGTTTGGAGAGAAGTGTGGTTTGAGGTTTTAGGAGAGAGAGGTTTAGTCAAAAGAAAAGAGGGTGAAGGGGCCAAAACTAAAGAAAAAACGCAAAAAATTATAAAATGAAATCGTGGTTGCAACCTATAATAAACCATTAAAAGAATTTTACATATAGGGTCCCAACCCCGGTCACGAATAAGGGAAGCATTAGCATTGAGGAATGGCCCTAAGCAACCTTCTTTTATCATGTTTCCTAACTAAATATATAGATTCAAGCGGTAGTAATTCCTAGTTGCAGTTGATCCACATAGACCCGATACGAGAGGTTGGTTGACACATTCGACAAAGCGTTTAATTTTTACGGTATATATAACAGAATATTTTTCTTGATTAATGGAGTCCAATGAGCCCCTACAATACACATTGGGCTGCCTCTAAAAATGTGAAAGGTGTCAACGACTATAACACTTCTCCAATTGTGGTTTGGAGAGAAGTGTGGTGTGAGGTTTTAGGAGAGAGAGGTTTAGTCAAAAGAAAAGAGGGTGAAGGGGCCAAAACTAAAGAAAAAACGCAAACAATTATAAAATGATATCATGGCTACAACCTATAAAAATCTATAAATTTTTTTTTACATATAGGATCCAAACCCCGGTCACGAATAAGGGAAGCATTAGCTCCGAGGAATTGCCCAAGCAACTTTCTTTTATCACGTTTCCTAACTAAATATATAGATTCAAGCGGTAGTAGTTCCTTGTTGTAGTTGATACACAGAGACCGGACACCAAAGGTTGGTTGAAACATTCGACAAAGCATTTAGTTTTTAAGGTATATATTACAGAATATTTATCTAGATTAACGGAGTCGAACCCCTACCGTACACATAGGGCTTCCTCTGGAAGTGCGAAAGTCGTCAACGACTATAACACTTCTCCAATAGGGGTTTGGAGAGAAGTGTGGTTTGAGGTTTTAGGAGAGAGAGGTTTAGTCAAAAGAAAAGAGGGTGAAGAGGCCAAAACTAAAGTAAAAATGCAAAAAATTATAAAATGAAATCATGGTTGCAACCTATAAAAAACCCTTAAAAGAATTTTACATATAGGATACAAACGCCAGTCACGAATAAGGGAAGCATTAGCATCGAGGAATGGCCCCAAGCAACTTTATTTTATCAAGTTTCCTAACTAAATATATAGATTCAAGCGGTAGTAGTTCCAAGTTGTAGTTGATACACATAGACCGGACACCAGAGGTTGGTTGACACATCCCACAAAGCATTTAGTTTTTAGGGTATATATCACAAAATATTTTTCTAGATTAATGGAGTACAATGAGCCCCTACAATACACATCGGGCTGCCTTTAAAAATGTGAAAGGTGTCAACGACTATAACACTTCTCCAATTGTGGTTTGGAGAGAAGTGTGGTTAGAGGCTTTGGGAGAGAGAGGTTTAGTCAAAAGAAAAGAGGGTGAAGGGGACAAAACTAACAAAAAAATGCAAAAAATTATAAAATGAAATCATCGTTGCAACCAATAAAAAACACCTAAAAGAATTTTACATATAGGATCCAAACCCCGGTTACGAATAAGGGAAGCATTAGCTTTGAGGAATGGCCCCAAGCAACCTTCTTTCATCAAGTTTCCTAACTAAATATATAGATTCAAGCGGTAGTAGTTCCTAGTTGTAGTTGATACACAGAGACCGGACACCAGAGGTTGGTTGAAACATTCGACAAAGCATTTAGTTTTTAAGGTATATATAACAGAATATTTATCTAGATTAACGGAGTCGAACCCCTACCGTACACATAGGGCTGCCTCTGAAAGTGTGAAAGGTGTCAATGACTATAACACTTCTCCAATAGTGGTTTGGAGAGAAGTGTGGTTTGAGATTTTAGGAGAGAGAGGTTTAGTCATAAGAAAAGAGGGTGAAGGGGCCAAAACAAAAGAAAAAACCAAAAAATTATAAAATGAAATCATGGTTGCAACCTATAAAAAACCCTTAAAAGAATTTTACATATAGGATCCAAACCCAGTCATGAATAAGGGAAGTATTAGCATTGAGGAATGTCCCCAAGCAACCTTCTTTTATCACGTTTCCTAACTAAATATATAGATTCAAGCGGTACTAATTCCTAGGTGCAGTTGATACACAAAGACCTGATACGAGAGTTTGGTTGACACATTAGACAAAGAAGTTAGTTTTTACGGTATATATAACATAATATTTTTCTACATTAATGAAGTCCAATGAACCCCTACAATACACATAGGGCTGCCTCTAAAAATATGAAAGGTGTCAACGACTATAACACTTCTCCAATTGTGGTTTGGAGAGAAGTGTGGGTTGAGGTTTTAGGAGAGAGAGGTTTAGTCAAAAGAAAAGAGGGTGAAGGGGACAAAACTAAAGAAAAACATAAAAAATTATAAAATGAAATCATGGTTGCAACTTATAAAAAACTCATAAAAGAATTTTACATATAAGATCCAAACCCCGGTCACGAATAAGGGAAGCATTAGCTTTGAGGAATGGCCCCAAGAAACCTTCTTTTATCAAGTTCCCTAACTAAATATATAGATTCATGCGGTAGTAGTTCCTAGTTTAATTGATACACAGACCGGACACCAGAGGTTGGGTGACACATTCGACAAAGCATTTATTTTTTAAGGTATATATAACAAAATATTTTTCTAGATTAAAGGAGTCGAACCCCTACCATACACATAGGGCTGCCTCTGAAAGTGTGAAAGGTGTTAACGACTATAACACTCCTACAATTGTTGTTTGGAGAGAAGTGTGGTTTGAGGTTTTAGGAGAGAGAGGTTTAGTCAAAAGATAAGAGGGTGAAGGGGCCAAAACTAAAGAAAAAACGCAAAAAATTATAAAATGAAATCATGGCTGCAGCCTATAAAAAACTCTTAAAAGAATTTTACATATAGGATCCAAACCCCGGTCATGAATAAGGGAAGCATTAGCTTCGAGGAATGACCCCAAGCAACCTTCTTTTATCAAGTTTCCTATCTAAATATATAGATTGAAGCGGTAGTAGTTCCAAGTTGTAGTTGATACACATAGACCGGACACCAGAGGCTGGTTGACACATTCCACAAAGCATTTAGTTTTTAGGTTATATATCACAGAATATTTTTCTAGATTAATGGAGTCCAATGAGCCCCTACAATACACATAGGGGCTGCCTCTATAAATGTGAAAGGTGTCAACGACTATAACACTTCTCCAATTGTGGTTTGGAGAGAAGTGTGGTTTGAGGTTTTAGGAGAGAGAGGTTTAGTCAAAAGAAAAGAGGGTGAAGGGGCCAAAACTAAAGTAAAAATGCAAAAAAATTATAAAATGAAATCATGTTTGCAACCTACTAAAAACCCTTAAAAGAATTTTACATATAGGGAAGCATTAGCATTGAGGAATGGCCCCAAACAACCTTCTTTTATCAAGTTTCCTAACTAAATATATAGATTCAAGCGGTAGTAATTCCTAGTTGCAGTTGATACACATAGACCCGATACGAGAGGTTGGTTGACACATTCGACAAAGCATTTAGTTTTTACGGTATATATAACAAAATATTTTTCTAGATTAATGGAGTCCAATGAGCCCCTACAATACACATCGGGCTGCCTCTAAAAATGTGAAAGGTGTCAACGACTATAACACTTCTCCAATTGTGGTTTGGAGAGAAGTGTGGTGTGAAGTTTTAGGAGAGAGAGGTTTAGTCAAAAGAAAATGGGGTGAAGGGGCCAAAACTAAAGAAAAAACACAAAAAGTTATAAAATGAAATCATGGCTGCAACCTATAAAAAACTCTTAAAAGAGTTTTACATATAGGATCCAAACCCCGGCACGAATAAGGGAAGCATTAGATTCGAGGAATGTACCCAAGCAACCCTCTTTTATCAAGTTTACTAACTAAATATATAGATTCAAGAGGTAGTAGTTCCAAGTTGTAGTTTATACACATAGACCGGACACAAGAGGTTGGTTGACACATTCCACAAAGCATTTAGTTTTTTGGGTATATATCACAGAATATTTTTCTAGATTAAGGGAGTCCAATGATCCCCTACAATACACATCGGGATGCCTTTAAAAATGTGAAAGGTGTCAACGACTATAACACTTCTCCAATTGTGGTTTGGAGAGAAGTGTGGTTTGAGGTTTTAGGAGAGAGAGGTTAAGTGAAAAGAAAAGAGGGTGAAGGGGCCAAAACTAAAGAAAAAACGCAAAAAATTATAAAATTAAATCATGGCTCCAACCTATAAAAATCTCTTAAAATAATTTTACATATAGGATCCAAACACCGGTCACGAATAAGGGAAGCATTAGCTCCGAGGAAAGTCCCAAGCAACCTTCTTTTATCAAGTTTCCTAACTAAATATATAGATCCAAGAGGTAGTAGTTCCTTGTTGTAGTTCATACACATACACCGGACACCAGAGGTTGGTTGACATTCGACAAACATTTAGTTTTTTAGGTATATATAACAGAATATTTTTCTAGATTAACGGAGTCGAACCCCTACCATACACATAGGGCTGCCTCTGAAAGTGTGAAAGGTATCAACGACTATAACACTTCTACAATTGTGGTTTGGAGAGAAGTGTGGTTTGAGGTTTTAGGAGAGAGAGGTTTAGTCAAAAGAAAAGAGGGTGAAGGGGCCAAAACTAAAGAAAAAACGCAAAAAATTATAAAATGAAATCGTGGTTGCAATCTATAATAAACCATTAAAAGAATTTTACATAGAGGATCCAAACCCCGGTCACGAATAAGGGAAGCATTAGCATCAAGGAATGGCCCCAAACAACCTTCTTTTATCAAGTTTCCTAACTAAATATATAGATTCAAGCGGTAGTAATTGTTAGTTGCAGTTGATACACATAGACCCGATACGAGAGGTTGGTTGACACATTCGACAAAGCATTTAGTTTTTATGGTATATATAACATAATATTTTTCTAGATTAATGGAGTCCAATGAGCCCCTACAATACACATCGGGCTGCCTCTAAAAATGTGAAAGGTGTCAACGACTATAACACTTCTACAATTGTCGTTTGGAGAGAAGTGTGGTGTGAGGTTTTAGGAGAGAGAGGTTTAGTCATAATAAAAGAGGGTGAAGGGGCCAAAACTAAAGAAAAAACGCAAAAAATTATAAAATGAAATCATGGCTGCAACCTATAAAAAACTCTTAAAAGAGTTTTACATATAGGATCCAAACCCCGTCACGAATAAGGGAAGCATTAGCATCGAGGAATGGACCCAAGCAACCCTCTTTTATCAAGTTTACTAACTAAATATATAGATTCAAGCGGTAGTAGTTCCAAGTTGTAGTTGATACACATAGACCGGACACCAGAGGTTGGTTGACACATTCCACAAAGCATTTAGTTTTTAGGGTATATATCACAGAATATTTTTCTAGATTAATGGAGTCCAATGAGAACCTACAATACACATCGGGCTGCCTTTAAAAATGTGAAAGGTGTCAACGACTATAACACTTCTCCAATTGTGGTTTGGAGAGAAGTGTGGTTTGAGGTTTTAGGAGAGAGAGGTTAAGTGAAAAGAAAAGAGGGTGAAGGGGCCAAAACTAAAGAAAAAACACAAAAAATTATAAAATGAAATCATGGCTACAACCTATAAAAATCTCTTAAATTTTTTACATATAGGATCCAAACCCCGGTCACGAATAAGGGAAGCATTAGCTCCGAGGAAAGACCCAAGCAACCTTCTTTTATCAAGTTTCCTAACTAAATATATAGATTCAAGCGGTAGTAGTTCCTTGTTGTAGTTCATACACATACACCGGACACCAGAGGTTGGTTGACATTCGACAAATATTTAGTTTTTAAGGTATATATAACAGAATATTTTTCTAGATTAACGGAGTCGAACCCCTACCATACACATAGGGCTGCCTCTGAAAGTGTGAAAGGTATCAACGACTATAACACTTCTACAATTGTGGTTTGGAGAGAAGTGTGGTTTGAGGTTTTAGGAGAGAGAGGTTTAGTCAAAAGAAAAGAGGGTGAAGGGGCCAAAACTAAAGAAAAAATGCAAAAAATTATAAAATGAAATCATGGTTGCAACCTATAATAAACCCTTAAAAGAATTTTACATATAGGGTCCAAACCCCGGTCACGAATAAGGGAAGCATTAGTATCAAGGAATGGCCCCAAGCAACCTTCTTTTATCAAGTTTCCTAACTAAATATAAAGATTCAAGCGGTAGTAAATCCTAGTTGCAGTTGATACACATAGACCCGTTACGAGAGGTTGGTTGACACATTCGACAAAGCATTTAGTTTTTACGGTTTATATAACATAATATTTTTCTACATTAATGGAGTCCAACTAGCCCCTACAATACACATCGGGCTGCCTCTAAAAATGTGAAAGGTGTCAACGACTATAACACTTCTCCAATTGTGGTTTGTAGAGAAGTGTGGTGTGAAGTTTTAGGAGAGAGAGGTTTAGTCAAAAGAAAATGGGGTGAAGGGGCCAAAACTAAAGAAAAAACACAAAAAATTATAAAATGAAATCATGGCTGCAACCTATAAAAAACTCTTAAAAGAGTTTTACATATAGGATCCAAACCCCGGCACGAATAAGGGAAGCATTAGCATCGAGGAATGGACCCAAGCAACCTTCTTTTATCAAGTTTACTAACTAAATATATAGATTCAAGGGGTAGTAGTTCCAAGTTGTAGTTGATACACATAGACCGGACACCAGAGGTTGGTTGACACATTCCACAAAGCATTTAGTTTTTAGGGTATATATCACAGAATATTTTTCTAGATTAATGGAGTCCAATGATCCCCTACAATACACATCGGGCTGCCTCTAAAAATGTGAAAGGTGTCAACGACTATAACACTTCTCCAATTGTGGTTTGGAGAGAAGTGTGGTTTGAGGTTTTAGGAGAGAGAGGTTAAGTGAAAAGAAAAGAGGGTGAAGGGGCCAAAACTAAAGAAAAAACGCAAAAAATTATAAAATGAAATCATGGTTGCAACCTATAATAAACCATTAAAAGAATTTTACATATAGGATCCAAACCCCGGTCACGAATAAGGGAAGCATTAGCTCCGAGGAATGGCCCAAGCAACCTTCTTTTATCAAGTTTCCTAACTAAATATATAGATTCAAGCGGTAGTAGTTCCTTTTTGTAGTTGATACACATAGACTGGACACCAGAGGTTGGTTGACATTCGACAAACATTTAGTTTTTAAGGTATATATAACAGAATATTTTTCTAGATTAACGGAGTCGAACCCCTACCATACACATAGGGCTGCCTCTGAAAGTGTGAAAGGTATCAACGACTATAACACTTCTACAATTGTGGTTTGGAGAGAAGTGTGGTTTGAGGTTTTAGGAGAGAGAGGTTTAGTCAAAAGAAAAGAGGGTGAAGGGGCCAAAACTAAAGAAAAAACGCAAAAAATTATAAAATGAAATCGTGGTTGCAACCTATAATAAACCCTTAAAAGAATTTTACATATAGGATCCAAACCCCGGTCACGAATAAGGGAAGCATTAGCATCGAGGAATGGCCCCAAGCAACCTTCTTTTATCAAGTTTCCTAACTAAATATATAGATTCAAGCGGTAGTAATTCCTAGTTGTAGTTGATACACATAGACCCGACACGAGAGGTTGGTTGACACATTCGACAAAGCATTTAGTTTTTATGGTATATATAACATAATATTTTTCTAGATTAATGGAGTCCAATGAGCCCCTACAATACACATCGGGCTGCCTCTAAAAATGTGAAAGGTGTCAACGACTATAACACTTCTCCAATTGTGGTTTGGAGAGAAGTGTGGTTTGAGGTTTTAGGAGAGAGAGGTTTAGTCAAAAGAAAAGAGGGTGAAGGGGCCAAAACTAAAGAAAAAACGCAAAAAATTATAAAATGAAATCATGGCTGCAACCTATAAAAAACTCTTAAAAGAATTTTACATATAGGATCCAAACCCGGTCACGAATAAGGGAAGCATTAGCATCGAGGAATGGCCCCAAGCAACCTTCTTTTATCAAGTTTACTAACTAAATATATAGATTCAAGCGGTAGTAGTTCCAAGTTGTAGTTGATACACATAGACCGGACACCAGAGGTTGGTTGACACATTCGACAAAGCATTTAGTTTTTAGGGTATATATAACAGAATATTTTTCTAGATTAATGGAGTCCAATGAGCCCCTACAATACACATCGGGCTGCCTCTAAAAATGTGAAAGGTGTCAACGACTATAACACTTCTCCAATTGTGGTTTGGAGAGAAGTGTGGTTTGAGGTTTTAGGAGAGAGAGGTTAAGTGAAAAGAAAAGAGGGTGAAGGGGCCAAAACTAAAGAAAAAACGCAAAAAATTATAAAATGAAATCATGGCTACAACCTATAAAAATCTCTTAAATTTTCTTTACATATAGGATCCAAACCCCGGTCACGAATAAGGGAAGCATTAGCTCCGAGGAAAGTCCCAAGCAACCTTCTTTTATCAAGTTTCCTAACTAAATATATAGATTCAAGCGGTAGTAGTTCCTTGTTGTAGTTCATACACATACACCGGACACCAGAGGTTGGTTGACATTCGACAAATATTTAGTTTTTAAGGTATATATAACAGAATATTTTTCTAGATTAACGGAGTCGAACCCCTACCATACACATAGGGCTGCCTCTGAAAGTGTGAAAGGTATCAACGACTATAACACTTCTACAATTGTGGTTTGGAGAGAAGTGTGGTGTGAGGTTTTAGGAGAGAGAGGTTTAGTCAAAATAAAAGAGGGTGAAGGGGCCAAAACTAAAGAAAAAATGCAAAAAATTATAAAATGAAATCATGGTTGCAACCTATAATAAACCCTTAAAAGAATTTTACATATAGGGTCCAAACCCCGGTCACGAATAAGGGAAGCATTAGCATCGAGGAATGGCCCCAAGCAACCTTCTTTTATCAAGTTTCCTAACTAAATATATAGATTCAAGCGGTAGTAGTTCCTAGTTGCAGTTGATACACATAGACCCGACACGAGAGGTTGGTTGACACATTCGACAAAGCATTTAGTTTTTACGGTATATATAACAGAATATTTTTCTAGATTAATGGAGTCCAATGATCCCCTACAATACACATCGGGCTGCCTCTAAAAATGTGAAAGGTGTCAACGACTATAACACTTCTCCAATTGTGGTTTGGAGAGAAGTGTGGTTTGAGGTTTTAGGAGAGAGAGGTTTAGTCAAAAGAAAAGAGGGTGAAGGGGCCAAAACTAAAGAAAAAACACAAAAAATTATAAAATGAAATCATGGCTGCAACCTATAAAAAACTCTTAAAAGAATTTTACATATAGGATCCAAACCCCGGTCACGAATAAGGGAAGCATTAGCATCGAGGAATGGCCCCAAGCAACCTTCTTTTATCAAGTTTCCTAACTAAATATATAGATTCAAGCGGTAGTAGTTCCAAGTTGTAGTTGATACACATAGAGACCGGACACCGAGAGGTTGGTTGACACATTCGACAAAGCATTTAGTTTTTTGGGTATATATAACAGAATATTTTTCTAGATTAATGGAGTCCAATGAGCCCCTACAATACACATCGGGCTGCCTCTAAAAATGTGAAAGGTGTCAACGACTATAACACTTCTCCAATTGTGGTTTGGAGAGAAGTGTGGTGTGAGGTTTTAGGAGAGAGAGGTTTAGTCAAAAGAAAAGAGGGTGAAGGGGCCAAAACTAAAGAAAAAACGCAAAAAATTATAAAATGAAATCATGGCTGCAACCTATAAAAAACTCTTAAAAGAATTTTACATATAGGATCCAAACCCCGGTCACGAATAAGGGAAGTATTAGCTTCGAGGAATGGCCCCAAGCAACCTTCTTTTATCAAGTTTCCTAACTAAATATATAGATTCAAGCGGTAGAAATTCCTAGTTGTAGTTGATACACATAGACCCGATACGAGAGGTTGGTTGACACATTCGACAAAGCATTTAGTTTTTATGGTATATATAACAGAATATTTTTCTAGATTAATGGAGTCCAATGAGCCCCTACAATACACATCGGGCTGCCTCTAAAAATGTGAAAGGTGTCAACGACTATAACACTTCTCCAATTGTGGTTTGGAGAGAAGTGTGGTTTGAGGTTTTAGGAGAGAGAGGTTTAGTCAAAAGAAAAGAGGGTGAAGGGGCCAAAACTAAAGAAAAAATGCAAAAAATTATAAAATGAAATCATGGTTGCAACCTATAATAAACCCTTAAAAGAATTTTACATATAGGATCCAAACCCCGGTCACGAATAAGGGAAGCATTAGCATCGAGGAATGGCCCCAAGCAACCTTCTTTTATCAAGTTTCCTAACTAAATATATAGATTCAAGCGGTAGTAGTTCCTTGTTGTAGTTCATACACATACACCGGACACCAGAGGTTGGTTGACATTCGACAAACATTTAGTTTTTAAGGTATATATAACAGAATATTTTTCTAGATTAACGGAGTCGAACCCCTACCATACACATAGGGCTGCCTCTGAAAGTGTGAAAGGTATCAACGACTATAACACTTCTACAATTGTGGTTTGGAGAGAAGTGTGGTTTGAGGTTTTAGGAGAGAGAGGTTTAGTCAAAAGAAAAGAGGGTGAAGGGGCCAAAACTAAAGAAAAAACGCAAAAAATTATAAAATGAAATCATGGCTGCAACCTATAAAAACCATTAAAAGAATTTTACATATAGGATCCAAACCCCGGTCACGAATAAGGGAAGCATTAGCATCGAGGAATGGCCCCAAGCAACCTTCTTTTATCAAGTTTCCTAACTAAATATATAGATTCAAGCGGTAGTAGTTCCAAGTTGTAGTTGATACACATAGACCGGAACCCAGAGGTTGGTTGACACATTCGACAAAGCATTTAGTTTTTAGGGTATATATAACAGAATATTTTTCTAGATTAATGGAGTCCAATGAGCCCCTACAATACACATCGGGCTGCCTCTAAAAATGTGAAAGGTGTCAACGACTATAACACTTCTCCAATTGTGGTTTGGAGAGAAGTGTGGTTTGAGGTTTTAGGAGAGAGAGGTTTAGTCAAAAGAAAAGAGGGTGAAGGGGCCAAAACTAAAGAAAAAACGCAAAAAATTATAAAATGAAATCATGGTTGCAACCTATAAAAACTCTTAAAAGAATTTTACATATAGGATCCAAACCCCGGTCACGAATAAGGGAAGCATTAGCTTCGAGGAATGGCCCCAAGCAACCTTCTTTTATCAAGTTTTCTAACTAAATATATAGATTCAAGTGGTAGTAGTTCCTAGTTGACATTCGACAAAGCATTTAGTTTTTAGGTATATATAACAGAATATTTTTCTAGATTAATGGAGTCCAATGAGCCCCCTAATACACATCGGGCTGCCTCTAAAAGTGTGAAAGGTGTCAACGACTATAACACTTCTCCAATTGTGGTTTGGAGAGAAGTGTGGTTTGAGGTTTTAGGAGAGAGAGGTTTAGTCAAAAGAAAAGAGGGTGAAGGGGCCAAAACTAAAGAAAAACGCAAAAAATTATAAAATGAAATCATGGTTGCAACCTATAAAAAACCTTAAAAGAATTTTACATATAGGATCCAAACCCCGGTCACGAATAAGGGAAGCATTAGCATCGAGGAATGGCCCCAAGCAACCTTCTTTTATCAAGTTTCCTAACTAAATATATAGATTCAAGCGGTAGTAGTTCCAAGTTGTAGTTGATACACATAGACCGGACACGAGAGGTTGGTTGACACATTCGACAAAGCATTTAGTTTTTAGGGTATATATAACAGAATATTTTTCTAGATTAATGGAGTCCAATGACCCCTACAATACACATCGGGCTGCCTCTAAAAATGTGAAAGGTGTCAACGACTATAACACTTCTCCAATTGTGGTTTGGAGAGAAGTGTGGTTTGAGGTTTTAGGAGAGAGAGGTTTAGTGAAAAGAAAAGAGGGTGAAGGGGCCAAAACTAAAGAAAAAACGCAAAAAATTATAAAATGAAATCATGGCTACAACCTATAAAAATCTCTTAAAAGAATTTTACATATAGGATCCAAACCCCGGTCACGAATAAGGGAAGCATTAGCTCCGAGGAAGTCCCAAGCAACCTTCTTTTATCAAGTTTCCTAACTAAATATATAGATTCAAGCGGTAGTAGTTCCTTGTTGTAGTTCATACACATACACCGGACACCAGAGGTTGGTTGACATTCGACAAACATTTAGTTTTTAAGGTATATATAACAGAATATTTTTCTAGATTAACGGAGTCGAACCCCTACCATACACATAGGGCTGCCTCTGAAAGTGTGAAAGGTATCAACGACTATAACACTTCTACAATTGTGGTTTGGAGAGAAGTGTGGTGTGAGGTTTTAGGAGAGAGAGGTTTAGTCAAAAGAAAAGAGGGTGAAGGGGCCAAAACTAAAGAAAAAACGCAAAAAATTATAAAATGAAATCATGGCTGCAACCTATAAAAAACTCTTAAAAGAATTTTACATATAGGATCCAAACCCCGGTCACGAATAAGGGAAGCATTAGCATCGAGGAATGGCCCCAAGCAACCTTCTTTTATCAAGTTTCCTAACTAAATATATAGATTCAAGCGGTAGTAGTTCCAAGTTGTAGTTGATACACATAGACCGGACACCAGAGGTTGGTTGACACATTCGACAAAGCATTTAGTTTTTAGGTATATATAACAGAATATTTTTCTAGATTAATGGAGTCCAATGAGCCCCTACAATACACATCGGGCTGCCTCTAAAAATGTGAAAGGTGTCAACGACTATAACACTTCTCCAATTGTGGTTTGGAGAGAAGTGTGGTTTGAGGTTTTAGGAGAGAGAGGTTTAGTCAAAAGAAAAGAGGGTGAAGGGGCCAAAACTAAAGAAAAAACGCAAAAAATTATAAAATGAAATCATGGCTGCAACCTATAAAAAACTCTTAAAAGAATTTTACATATAGGATCCAAACCCCGGTCACGAATAAGGGAAGCATTAGCATCGAGGAATGGCCCCAAGCAACCTTCTTTTATCAAGTTTCCTAACTAAATATATAGATTCAAGCGGTAGTAGTTCCTAGTTGTAGTTGATACACATAGACCGGACACCAGAGGTTGGTTGACACATTCGACAAATCATTTAGTTTTTAGGGTATATATAACAGAATATTTTTCTAGATTAATGGAGTCCAATGAGCCCCTATAATACACATCGGGCTGCCTCTAAAAATGTGAAAGGTGTCAACGACTATAACACTTCTCCAATTGTGGTTTGGAGAGAAGTGTGGTTTGAGGCTTTGGGAGAGAGAGGTTTAGTCAAAAGAAAAGATGGTGAAGGGGACAAAATTAACGAAAAAACGCAAAAAATTATAAAATGAAATCATGGTTGCAGCCTATAAAAAACTCTTAAAAGAATTTTACATATAGGATCCAAACCCGGTCACGAATAAGGGAAGTATTAGCTTCGAGGAGTGGCCCCAAGCAACCTTCTTTTATCAAGTTTCCTAACTAAATATATAGATTCAAGCGGTAGAAATTCCTAGTTGCAGTTGATACACATAGACCGGATACGAGAGGTTGGTTGACACATTCGACAAAGCATTTAGTTTTTACGGTATATATAACAGAATATTTTTCTAGATTAATGGAGTCCAATGAACCCCTACAATACACATCGGGCTGCCTCTAAAAATGTGAAAGGTGTCAACGACTATAACACTTCTCCAATTGTGGTTTGGAGAGAAGTGTGGTGTGAGGTTTTAGGAGAGAGAGGTTTAGTGAAAAGAAAAGAGGGTGAAGGGGCCAAAACTAAAGAAAAAACGCAAAAAATTATAAAATGAAATCATGGCTGCAACCTATAAAAAACTCTTAAAAGAATTTTACATATAGGATCCAAACCCCGGTCACGAATAAGGGAAGCATTAGCATCGAGGAATGGCCCCAAGCAACCTTCTTTTATCAAGTTTCCTAACTAAATATATAGATTCAAGCGGTAGTAGTTCCTAGTTGAAGTTGATACACAGAGACCGGACACCAGAGGTTGGTTGACACATTCGACAAATCATTTAGTTTTTAGGGTATATATAACAGAATATTTTTCTAGATTAATGGAGTCCAATGAGCCCCTATAATACACATCGGGCTGCCTCTAAAAATGTGAAAGGTGTCAACGACTATAACACTTCTCCAATTGTGGTTTGGAGAGAAGTGTGGTTTGAGGCTTTGGGAGAGAGAGGTTTAGTCAAAAGAAAAGATGGTGAAGGCTACAAAATTAACGAAAAAATGCAAAAAATTATAAAATGAAATCATGGTTGCAACCTATAAAAAACTCTTAAAAGAATTTTACATATAGGATCCAAACCCCGGTCACGAATAAGGGAAGCATTAGCTTCGAGGAATGGCCCCAAGCAACCTTCTTTTATCAAGTTTCCTAACTAAATATATAGATTCAAGCGGTAGAAATTCCTAGTTGCAGTTGATACACATAGACCCGATACGAGAGGTTGGTTGACACATTCGACAAAGCATTTAGTTTTTACGGTATATATAACAGAATATTTTTCTAGATTAATGGAGTCCAATGAGCCCCTACAATACACATCGGGCTGCCTCTAAAAATGTGAAAGGTGTCAACGACTATAACACTTCTCCAATTGTGGTTTGGAGAGAAGTGTGGTTTGAGGTTTTAGGAGAGAGAGGTTTAGTCAAAAGAAAAGAGGGTGAAGGGGCCAAAACTAAAGAAAAAACGCAAAAAATTATAAAATGAAATCATGGCTGCAACCTATAAAAAACTCTTAAAAGAATTTTACATATAGGATCCAAACCCCGGTCACGAATAAGGGAAGCATTAGCATCGAGGAATGGCCCCAAGCAACCTTCTTTTATCAAGTTTCCTAACTAAATATATAGATTCAAGCGGTAGTAGTTCCTAGTTGAAGTTGATACACAGAGACCGGACACCAGAGGTTGGTTGACACATTCGACAAATCATTTAGTTTTTAGGGTATATATAACAGAATATTTTTCTAGATTAATGGAGTCCAATGAGCCCCTATAATACACATCGGGCTGCCTCTAAAAATGTGAAAGGTGTCAACGACTATAACACTTCTCCAATTGTGGTTTGGAGAGAAGTGTGGTTTGAGGCTTTGGGAGAGAGAGGTTTAGTCAAAAGAAAAGATGGTGAAGGGGACAAAATTAACGAAAAAACGCAAAAAATTATAAAATGAAATCATGGTTGCAGCCTATAAAAAACTCTTAAAAGAATTTTACATATAGGATCCAAACCCCGGTCACGAATAAGGGAAGTATTAGCCTCGAGGAATGGCCCCAAGCAACCTTCTTTTATCAAGTTTCCTAACTAAATATATAGATTCAAGCGTAGTAGAAATTCCTAGTTGCAGTTGATACACATAGACCCGATACGAGAGGTTGGTTGACACATTCGACAAAGCATTTAGTTTTTACGGTATATATAACAGAATATTTTTCTAGATTAATGGAGTCCAATGAGCCCCTACAATACACATCGGGCTGCCTCTAAAAATGTGAAAGGTGTCAACGACTATAACACTTCTCCAATTGTGGTTTGGAGAGAAGTGTGGTTTGAGGTTTTAGGAGAGAGAGGTTTAGTCAAAAGAAAAGAGGGTGAAGGGGCCAAAACTAAAGAAAAAACGCAAAAAATTATAAAATGAAATCATGGCTGCAACCTATAAAAAACTCTTAAAAGAATTTTACATATAGGATCCAAACCCCGGTCACGAATAAGGGAAGCATTAGCATCGAGGAATGGCCCCAAGCAACCTTCTTTTATCAAGTTTCCTAACTAAATATATAGATTCAAGCGGTAGTAGTTCCTAGTTGACATTCGACAAAGCATTTAGTTTTTAAGGTATATATAACAGAATATTTTTCTAGATTAATGGAGTCCAATGAGCCCCTATAATACACATCGGGCTGCCTCTACTAAAAGTGTGAAAGGTGTCAACGACTATAACACTTCTCCAATTGTGGTTTGGAGAGAAGTGTGGTTTGAGGTTTTAGGAGAGAGAGGTTTAGTCAAAAGAAAAGATGGTGAAGGGGCCAAAACTAAAGAAAAAACGCAAAAAATTATAAAATGAAATCATGGTTGCAACCTATAAAAACCATTAAAAGAATTTTACATATAGGATCCAAACCCCGGTCACGAATAAGGGAAGCATTAGCATCGAGGAATGGCCCCAAGCAACCTTCTTTTATCAAGTTTCCTAACTAAATATATAGATTCAAGCGGTAGTAATTCCTAGTTGTAGTTGATACACATAGACCCGATACGAGAGGTTGGTTGACACATTCGACAAAGCATTTAGTTTTTATGGTATATATAACAGAATATTTTTCTAGATTAATGGAGTCCAATGAGCCCCTACAATACACATCGGGCTGCCTCTAAAAGTGTGAAAGGTGTCAACGACTATAACATAACACTTCTCCAATTGTGGTTTGGAGAGAAGTGTGGTTTGAGGTTTTAGGAGAGAGAGGTTTAGTCAAAAGAAAAGAGGGTGAAGGGGCCAAAACTAAAGAAAAAACGCAAAAAATTATAAAATGAAATCATGGATGCAACCTATAAAAACCTTAAAAGAATTTTACATATAGGATCCAAACCCCGGTCACGAATAAGGAAGCATTAGCATCGAGGAATGGCCCCAAGCAACCTTCTTTTATCAAGTTTCCTAACTAAATATATAGATTCAAGCGGTAGTAGTTCCTAGTTGTAGTTGATACACATAGACCCGGACATGAGAGGTTGGTTGACACATTCGACAAAGCATTTAGTTTTTAGGTATATATAACAAGAATATTTTTCTAGATTAATGGAGTCCAATGAGCCCCTACAATACACATCGGGCTGCCTCTAAAAGTGTGAAAGGTGTCAACGACTATAACACTTCTCCAATTGTGGTTTGGAGAGAAGTGTGGTTTGAGGTTTTAGGAGAGAGAGGTTTAGTCAAAAGAAAAGAGGGTGAAGGGGCCAAAACTAAAGAAAAAACGCAAAAAATTATAAAATGAAATCATGGTTGCAACCTATAAAAACCCTTAAAAGAATTTTACATATAGGGATCCAAACCCCGGTCACGAATAAGGGAAGCATTAGCTTCGAGGAATGGCCCCAAGCAACCTTCTTTTATCAAGTTTCCTAACTAAATATATAGATTCAAGCGGTAGTAGTTCCTAGTTGACATTCGACAAAGCATTTAGTTTTTAGGGTATATATAACAGAATATTTTTCTAGATTAATGGAGTCCAATGAGCCCCTACAATACACATCGGGCTGCCTCTAAAAGTGTGAAAGGTGTCAACGACTATAACACTTCTCCAATTGTGGTTTGGAGAGAAGTGTGGTTTGAGGTTTTAGGAGAGAGAGGTTTAGTCAAAAGAAAAGAGGGTGAAGGGGCCAAAACTAAAGAAAAAACACAAAAAATTATAAAATGAAATCATGGCTGCAACCTATAAAAAACCCTTAAAAGAATTTTACATATAGGATCCAAACCCCGGTCACGAATAAGGGAAGCATTAGCATCGAGGAATGGCCCCAAGCAACCTTCTTTTATCAAGTTTCCTAACTAAATATATAGATTCAAGCGGTAGTAGTTCCTAGTTGTAGTTGATACACATAGACCGGACACCAGAGGTTGGTTGACACATTCGACAAAGCATTTAGTTTTTACGGTATATATAACAGAATATTTTTCTAGATTAATGGAGTCCAATGAGCCCCTACATACACACATCGGGCTGCCTCTGAAAGTGTGAAAGGTGTCAACGACTATAACACTTCTCCAATTGTGGTTTGGAGAGAAGTGTGGTTTGAGGTTTTAGGAGAGAGAGGTTTAGTCAAAAGAAAAGAGGGTGAAGGGGCCAAAACTAAAGAAAAAACGCAAAAAATTATAAAATGAAATCATGGCTGCAACCTATAAAAACTCTTAAAAGAATTTTACATATAGGATCCAAACCCCGGTCACGAATAAGGGAAGCATTAGCTTCGAGGAATGGCCCCAAGCAACCTTCTTTTATCAGGTTTTCTAACTAAATATATAGATTCAAGTGGTAGTAGTTCCTAGTTGTAGTTGATACACATAGACCGGATACGAGAGGTTGGTTGACACATTCGACAAAGCATTTAGTTTTTACGGTATATATAACATAATATTTTTCTAGATTAATGGAGTCCAATGAGCCCCTACAATACACATCGGGCTGCCTCTAAAAAGTGTGAAAGGTGTCAACGACTATAACACTTCTCCAATTGTGGTTTGGAGTGAAGTGTGGTTTGAGGTTTTAGGAGAGAGAGGTTTAGTCAAAAGAAAAGAGGGTGAAGGGGCCAAACCTAAAGAAAAAACGCAAAAAATTATAAAATGAAATCATGGCTGCAACCTATAAAAACTCTTAAACCCTTGAATTTTACATATAGGATCCAAACCCCGGTCACGAATAAGGGAAGCATTAGCATCGAGGAATGGCCCCAAGCAACCTTCTTTTATCAAGTTTCCTAACTAAATATATAGATTCAAGCGGTAGTAGTTCCTAGTTGTAGTTGATACACATAGACCGGACACCAGAGGTTGGTTGACACATTCGACAAAGCATTTAGTTTTTAGGGTATATATCACAGAATATTTTTCTAGATTAATGGAGTCCAATGAGCCCCTACAATACACATCGGGCTGCCTTTAAAAATGTGAAAGGTGTCAACGACTATAACACTTCTCCAATTGTGGTTTGGAGAGAAGTGTGGTTTGAGGTTTTAGGAGAGAGAGGTTTAGTCAAAAGAAAAGAGGGTGAAGGGGCCAAAACTAAAGAAAAAACGCAAAAAATTATAAAATGAAATCATGGTTGCAACCTATAATAAACCCTTAAAAGAATTTTACATATAGGATCCAAACCCCGGTCACGAATAAGGGAAGCATTAGCATCGAGGAATGGCCCCAAGCAACCTTCTTTTATCAAGTTTCCTAACTAAATATATAGATTCAAGCGGTAGTAGTTCCTAGTTGTAGTTGATACACATAGACCGGACACCAGAGGTTGGTTGACACATTCGACAAAGCATTTAGTTTTTACGGTATATATAACAGAATATTTTTCTAGATTAATGGAGTCCAATGAGCCCCTACAATACACATCGGGCTGCCTCTAAAAGTGTGAAAGGTGTCAACGACTATAACACTTCTCCAATTGTGGTTTGGAGAGAAGTGTGGTTTGAGGTTTTAGGAGAGAGAGGTTTAGTCAAAAGAAAAGAGGGTGAAGGGGCCAAAACTAAAGAAAAAACGCAAAAAATTATAAAATGAAATCATGGTTGCAACCTATAATAAACCCTTAAAAGAATTTTACATATAGGATCCAAACCCCGGTCACGAATAAGGGAAGCATTAGCATCGAGGAATGGCCCCAAGCAACCTTCTTTTATCAAGTTTCCTAACTAAATATATAGATTCAAGCGGTAGTAGTTCCTAGTTGACATTCCACAAAGCATTTAGTTTTTAGGGTATATATCACAGAATATTTTTGTAGATTAATGGAGTCCAATGAGCCCCTATAATACACATCGGGCTGCCTTTAAAAATGTGAAAGGTGTCAACGACTATAACACTTCTCCAATTGTGGTTTGGAGAGAAGTGTGGTTTGAGGTTTTAGGAGAGAGAGGTTTAGTCAAAAGAAAAGAGGGTGAAGGGGCCAAAACTAAAGAAAAAATGCAAAAAATTATAAAATGAAATCATGGTTGCAACCTATAATAAACCATTAAAAGAATTTTACATATAGGGTCCAAACCCGGTCACGAATAAGGGAAGCATTAGCATCGAGGAATGGCCCCAAGCAACCTTCTTTTATCAAGTTTCCTAACTAAATATATAGATTCAAGCGCGGTAGTAGTTCCAAGTTGTAGTTGATACACATAGACCCGGACACGAGAGGTTGGTTGACACATTCGACAAAGCATTTAGTTTTTACGGTATATATAACAGAATATTTTTCTAGATTAATGGAGTCCAATGAGCCCCTACAATACACATCGGGCTGCCTCTAAAAGTGTGAAAGGTGTCAACGACTATAACACTTCTCCAATTGTGGTTTGGAGAGAAGTGTGGTTTGAGGTTTTAGGAGAGAGAGGTTTAGTCAAAAGAAAAGAGGGTGAAGGGGCCAAAACTAAAGAAAAAACGCAAAAAATTATAAAATGAAATCATGGTTGCAACCTATAATAAACCCTTAAAAGAATTTTACATATAGGGTCCAAACCCCGGTCACGAATAAGGGAAGCATTAGCATCGAGGAATGGCCCCAAGCAACCTTCTTTTATCAAGTTTCCTAACTAAATATATAGATTCAAGCGGTAGTAGTTCCTAGTTGACATTCGACAAAGCATTTAGTTTTTAAGGTATATATAACAGAATATTTTTCTAGATTAATGGAGTCAATGAACCCCTATAATACACATAGGGCTGCCTCTAAAAAGTGTGAAAGGTGTCAACGACTATAACACTTCTCCAATTGTGGTTTGGAGAGAAGTGTGGTTTGAGGTTTTAGGAGAGAGAGGTTTAGTCAAAAGAAAAGAGGGTGAAGGGGCCAAAACTAAAGAAAAAACGCAAAAAATTATAAAATGAAATCATGGTTGCAACCTATAATAAACCCTTAAAAGAATTTTACATATAGGGTCCAAACCCCGGTCACGAATAAGGGAAGCATTAGCATCGAGGAATGGCCCCAAGCAACCTTCTTTTATCAAGTTTCCTAACTAAATATATAGATTCAAGCGGTAGTAGTTCCAAGTTGTAGTTGATACACATAGACCGGACACCAGAGGTTGGTTGACACATTCGACAAAGCATTTAGTTTTTACGGTATATATAACAGAATATTTTTCTAGATTAATGGAGTCCAATGAGCCCCTACAATACACATCGGGCTGCCTCTAAAAGTGTGAAAGGTGTCAACGACTATAACACTTCTCCAATTGTGGTTTGGAGAGAAGTGTGGTTTGAGGTTTTAGGAGAGAGAGGTTTAGTCAAAAGAAAAGAGGGTGAAGGGGCCAAAACTAAAGAAAAAACGCAAAAAATTATAAAATGAAATCATGGTTGCAACCTATAATAAACCCTTAAAAGAATTTTACATATAGGATCCAAACCCCGATCACGAATAAGGGAAGCATTAGCATCGAGGAATGGCCCCAAGCAACCTTCTTTTATCAAGTTTCCTAACTAAATATATAGATTCAAGCGGTAGTAGTTCCTAGTTGTAGTTGATACACAGAGACCGGACACCGAGGTTGGTTGACACATTCGACAAAGCATTTAGTTTTTAGGGTATATATAAAGAATATTTTTCTAGATTAATGGAGTCCAATGAGCCCCTATACACACACATCGGGCTGCCTCTAAAAGTGTGAAAGGTGTCAACGACTATAACACTTCTCCAATTGTGGTTTGGAGAGAAGTGTGGTTTGAGGTTTTAGGAGAGAGAGGTTTAGTAAAAAGAAAAGAGGGTGAAGGGGCCAAAACTAAAAAAAAACGCAAAAAATTATAAAATGAAATCATGGTTGCAACCTATAATAAACCCTTAAAAGAATTTTACATATAGGATCCAAACCCCGGTCACGAATAAGGGAAGCATTAGCATCGAGGAATGGCCCCAAGCAACCTTCTTTTATCAAGTTTCCTAACTAAATATATAGATTCAAGCGGTAGTAGTTCCTAGTTGTAGTTGATACACATAGACCGGACACCAGAGGTTGGTTGACACATTCGACAAAGCATTTAGTTTTTACGGTATATATAACAGAATATTTTTCTAGATTAATGGAGTCCAATGAGCCCCTACAATACACATGGGGCTGCCTCTAAAAGTGTGACAGGTGTCAACGACTATAACACTTCTCCAATTGTGGTTTGGAGAGAAGTGTGGTTTGAGGTTTTAGGAGAGAGAGGTTAAGTGAAAAGAAAAGAGGGTGAAGGGGCCAAAACTAAAAAAAAAACAAAAAATTATAAAATGAAATCATGGTTGCAACCTATAATAAACCCTTAAAAGAATTTTACATATAGGGTCCAAACCCCGGTCACGAATAAGGGAAGCATTAGCATCGAGGAATGGCCCCAAGCAACCTTCTTTTATCAAGTTTCCTAACTAAATATATAGATTCAAGCGGTAGTAGTTCCAAGTTGTAGTTGATACACATAGACCGGACACCAGAGGTTGGTTGACACATTCGACAAAGCATTTAGTTTTTACGGTATATATAACAGAATATTTTTCTAGATTAATGGAGTCCAATGAGCCCCTACAATACACATCGGGCTGCCTCTAAAAGTGTGAAAGGTGTCAACGACTATAACACTTCTCCAATTGTGGTTTGGAGAGAAGTGTGGTTTGAGGTTTTAGGAGAGAGAGGTTTAGTCAAAAGAAAAGAGGGTGAAGGGGCCAAAACTAAAGAAAAAACGCAAAAAATTATAAAATGAAATCATGGTTGCAACCTATAATAAACCCTTAAAAGAATTTTACATATAGGGTCCAAACCCCGGTCATGAATAAGGGAAGCATTAGCATCGAGGAATGGCCCCAAGCAACCTTCTTTTATCAAGTTTCCTAACTAAATATATAGATTCAAGCGGTAGTAGTTCCTAGTTGTAGTTGATACACAGAGACCGGACACCAGAGGTTGGTTGAAACATTCGACAAAGCATTTAGTTTTTAAGGTATATATAACAGAATATTTATCTAGATTAACAGAGTCCAATGATCCCCTACAATACACATCGGGCTGCCTCTAAAAGTGTGAAAGGTGTCAACGACTATAACACTTCTCCAATTGTGGTTTGGAGAGAAGTGTGGTTTGAGGTTTTAGGAGAGAGAGGTTTAGTCAAAAGAAAAGAGGGTGAAGGGGCCAAAACTAAAGAAAAAACGCAAAAAATTATAAAATGAAATCATGGTTGCAACCTATAATAAACCCTTAAAAGAATTTTACATATAGGGTCCAAACCCCGGTCACGAATAAGGGAAGCATTAGCATCGAGGAATGGCCCCAAGCAACCTTCTTTTATCAAGTTTCCTAACTAAATATATAGATTCAAGCGGTAGTAGTTCCAAGTTGTAGTTGATACACATAGACCGGACACCAGAGGTTGGTTGACACATTCGACAAAGCATTTAGTTTTTACGGTATATATAACAGAATATTTTCTAGATTAATGGAGTCCAATGAACCCCTACAATACACATCGGGCTGCCTCTAAAAGTGTGAAAGGTGTCAACGACTATAACACTTCTCCAATTGTGGTTTGGAGAGAAGTGTGGTTTGAGGTTTTAGGAGAGAGAGGTTTAGTCAAAAGAAAAGAGAGTGTGAAGGGGCCAAAACTAAAGAAAAAACGCAAAAAATTATAAAATGAAATCATGGTTGCAACCTATAATAAACCCTTAAAAGAATTTTACATATAGGGTCCAAACCCCGGTCACGAATAAGGGAAGCATTAGCATCGAGGAATGGCCCCAAGCAACCTTCTTTTATCAAGTTTCCTAACTAAATATATAGATTCAAGTGGTAGTAGTTCCAAGTTGTAGTTGATACACATAGACCGGACACCGAGAGGTTGGTTGAAACATTCGACAAAGCATTTTGTTTTTAGGGTATATATAACAGAATATTTATCTAGATTAACGGAGTCCAATGAGCCCCTACAATACACATCGGGCTGCCTCTAAAAGTGTGAAAGGTGTCAACGACTATAACACTTCTCCAATTGTGGTTTGGAGAGAAGTGTGGTTTGAGGTTTTAGGAGAGAGAGGTTTAGTCAAAAGAAAAGAGGGTGAAGGGGCCAAAACTAAAGAAAAAACGCAAAATTATAAAATGAAATCATGGTTGCAACCTATAATAAACCCTTAAAAGAATTTTACATATAGGGTCCAAACCCCGGTCACGAATAAGGGAAGCATTAGCATCGAGGAATGGCCCCAAGCAACCTTCTTTTTATCAAGTTTCCTAACTAAATATATAGATTCAAGCGGTAGTAGTTCCAAGTTGTAGTTGATACACATAGACCGGACACCAGAGGTTGGTTGACACATTCGACAAAGCATTTAGTTTTTACGGTATATATAACAGAATATTTTTCTAGATTAATGGAGTCAATGAACCCCTACAATACACATCGGGCTGCCTCTAAAAGTGTGAAAGGTGTCAACGACTATAACACTTCTCCAATTGTGGTTTGGAGAGAAGTGTGGTTTGAGGTTTTAGGAGAGAGAGGTTTAGTCAAAAGAAAAGAGGGTGAAGGGGCCAAAACTAAAGAAAAAACACAAAAAATTATAAAATGAAATCATGGTTGCAACCTATAATAAACCCTTAAAAGAATTTTACATATAGGGTCCAAACCCCGGTCACGAATAAGGGAAGCATTAGCATCGAGGAATGGCCCCAAGCAACCTTCTTTTATCAAGTTTCCTAACTAAATATATAGATTCAAGCGGTAGTAGTTCCAAGTTGTAGTTGTTACACAGAGGCCTGACACAAGAGGTTGGTTGAAACATTCGACAAAGCATTTTGTTTTTAGGGTATATATAACAGAATATTTATCTAGATTAACGGAGTCCAATGAGCCCCTACAATACACATAGGGCTGCCTCTAAAAGTGTGAAAGGTGTCAACGACTATAACACTTCTCCAATTGTGGTTTGGAGAGAAGTGTGGTTTGAGGTTTTAGGAGAGAGAGGTTTAGTCAAAAGAAAAGAGGGTGAAGGGGCCAAAACTAAAGAAAAAACGCAAAAAATTATAAAATGAAATCATGGTTGCAACCTATAATAAACCCTTAAAAGAATTTTACATATAGGATCCAAACCCCGTCACGAATAAGGGAAGCATTAGCATCGAGGAATGGCCCCAAGCAACCTTCTTTTATCAAGTTTCCTAACTAAATATATAGATTCAAGCGGTAGTAGTTCCAAGTTGTAGTTGATACACATAGACCGGACACCAGAGGTTGGTTGACACATTCGACAAAGCATTTAGTTTTTACGGTATATATAACAAAATATTTTTCTAGATTAATGGAGTCCAATGAGCCCCTACAATACACATCGGGCTGCCTCTAAAAGTGTGAAAGGTGTCAACGACTATAACACTTCTCCAATTGTGGTTTGGAGAGAAGTGTGGTTTGAGGTTTTAGGAGAGAGAGGTTTAGTCAAAAGATAAGAGGGTGAAGGGGCCAAAACTAAAGAAAAAACGCAAAAAATTATAAAATGAAATCATGGTTGCAACCTATAATAAACCCTTAAAAGAATTTTACATATAGGGTCCAAACCCCGGTCACGAATAAGGGAAGCATTAGCATCGAAGAATGGCCCAAGCAACCTTCTTTTATCAAGTTTCCAAACTAAATATATAGATTCAAGCGGTAGTAGTTCCAAGTTGTAGTTGATACACATAGACCGGACACCAGAGGTTGGTTGACACATTCGACAAAGCATTTAGTTTTTAGGTATATATAACAGAATATTTTTCTAGATTAATGGAGTCCAATGAGCCCCTACAATACACATCGGGCTGCCTCTAAAAGTGTGAAAGGTGTCAACGACTATAACACTTCTCCAATTGTGGTTTGGAGAGAAGTGTGGTTTGAGGTTTTAGGAGAGAGAGGTTTAGTCAAAAGAAAAGAGGGTGAAGGGGCCAAAACTAAAGAAAAAACGCAAAAAATTATAAAATGAAATCATGGTTGCAACCTATAATAAACCCTTAAAAGAATTTTACATATAGGGTCCAAACCCCGGTCACGAATAAGGGAAGCATTAGCATCGAGGAATGGCCCCAAGCAACCTTCTTTTATCAAGTTTCCTAACTAAATATATAGATTCAAGCGGTAGTAGTTCCAAGTTGTAGTTGATACACATAGACCGGACACCAGAGGTTGGTTGAAACATTCGACAAAGCATTTAGTTTTTAAGGTATATATAACAGAATATTTATCTAGATTAACGGAGTCGAACCCCTACCGTACACATAGGGCTGCCTCTGAAAGTGTGAAAGGTGTCAACGACTATAACACTTCTCCAATAGTGGTTTGGAGAGAAGTGTGGTTTGAGGTTTTAGGAGAGAGAGGTTTAGTCAAAAGAAAAGAGGGTGAAGGGGCCAAAACTAAAGAAAAAACGCAAAAAATTATAAAATGAAATCATGGTTGCAACCTATAATAAACCCTTAAAAGAATTTTACATATAGGGTCCAAACCCCGGTCACGAATAAGGGAAGCATTAGCATCGAGGAATGGCCCCAAGCAACCTTCTTTTATCAAGTTTCCTAACTAAATATATAGATTCAAGCGGTAGTAGTTCCAAGTTGTAGTTGATACACATAGACCGGACACCAGAGGTTGGTTGACACATTCGACAAAGCATTTAGTTTTTACGGTATATATAACAGAATATTTTTCTAGATTAATGGAGTCCAATGAGCCCCTACAATACACATCGGGCTGCCTCTAAAAGTGTGAAAGGTGTCAACGACTATAACACTTCTCCAATTGTGGTTTGGAGAGAAGTGTGGTTTGAGGTTTTAGGAGAGAGAGGTTTAGTCAAAAGAAAAGAGGGTGAAGGGGCCAAAACTAAAGAAAAAACGCAAAAAATTATAAAATGAAATCATGGTTGCAACCTATAATAAACCCTTAAAAGAATTTTACATATAGGGTCCAAACCCCGGTCACGAATAAGGGAAGCATTAGCATCGAGGAATGGCCCCAAGCAACCTTCTTTTATCAAGTTTCCTAACTAAATATATAGATTCAAGCGGTAGTAGTTCCAAGTTGTAGTTGATACACGAGAGACCGGACACCGAGGTTGGTTGACACATTCGACAAAGCATTTAGTTTTTAGGGTATATATAAAAGAATATTTTCTAGATTAATGGAGTCCAATGAGCCCCTACAATACACATCGGGCTGCCTCTAAAAGTGTGAAAGGTGTCAACGACTATAACACTTCTCCAATTGTGGTTTGGAGAGAAGTGTGGTTTGAGGTTTTAGGAGAGAGAGGTTTAGTCAAAAGAAAAGAGGGTGAAGGGGCCAAAACTAAAGAAAAAACGCAAAAAATTATAAAATGAAATCATGGTTGCAACCTATAATAAACCCTTAAAAGAATTTTACATATAGGGTCCAAACCCCGGTCACGAATAAGGGAAGCATTAGCATCGAGGAATGGCCCCAAGCAACCTTCTTTTATCAAGTTTCCTAACTAAATATATAGATTCAAGCGGTAGTAGTTCCAAGTTGTAGTTGATACACATAGACCGGACACCAGAGGTTGGTTGACACATTCGACAAAGCATTTAGTTTTTACGGTATATATAACAGAATATTTTTCTAGATTAATGGAGTCCAATGAGCCCCTACAATACACATCGGGCTGCCTCTAAAAGTGTGAAAGGTGTCAACGACTATAACACTTCTCCAATTGTGGTTTGGAGAGAAGTGTGGTTTGAGGTTTTAGGAGAGAGAGGTTTAGTCAAAAGATAAGAGGTTGAGGGGCCAAAACTAAAGAAAAAACGCAAAAAATTATAAAATGAAATCATGGTTGCAACCTATAATAAACCCTTAAAAGAATTTTACATATAGGGTCCAAACCCCGGTCACGAATAAGGGAAGCATTAGCATCGAGGAATGGCCCCAAGCAACCTTCTTTTATCAAGTTTCCTAACTAAATATATAGATTCAAGCGGTAGTAGTTCCAAGTTGTAGTTGATACACATAGACCGGACACCAGAGGTTGGTTGACACATTCGACAAAGCATTTAGTTTTTACGGTATATATAACAAAATATTTTTCTAGATTAATGGAGTCCAATGAGCATTACAATACACATCGGGCTGCCTCTAAAAGTGTGAAAGGTGTCAACGACTATAACACTTCTCCAATTGTGGTTTGGAGAGAAGTGTGGTTTGAGGTTTTAGGAGAGAGAGGTTTAGTCAAAAGAAAAGAGTGTGAAGGGGCCAAAACTAAAGAAAAAACCAAAAAAAATTATAAAATGAAATCGTGGTTGCAACCTATAATAAACCCTTAAAAGAATTTTACATATAGGGTCCAAACCCCGGTCACGAATAAGGGAAGCATTAGCATCGAGGAATGGCCCCAAGCAACCTTCTTTTATCAAGTTTCCTAACTAAATATATAGATTCAAGCGGTAGTAGTTCCTAGTTGACATTCGACAAAGCATTTAGTTTTTAAGGTATATATAACAGAATATTTTTCTAGATTAACGGAGTCGAACCCCTACCATACACATAGGGCTGCCTCTGAAAGTGTGAAAGGTGTCAACGACTATAACACTTCTCCAATTGTGGTTTGGAGAGAAGTGTGGTTTGAGGTTTTAGGAGAGAGAGGTTTAGTCAAAAGAAAAGAGGGTGAAGGGGCCAAAACTAAAGAAAAAACGCAAAAAATTATAAAATGAAATCATGGTTGCAACCTATAATAAACCCTTAAAAGAATTTTACATATAGGGTCCAAACCCCGGTCACGAATAAGGGAAGCATTAGCATCGAGGAATGGCCCCAAGCAACCTTCTTTTATCAAGTTTCCTAACTAAATATATAGATTCAAGCGGTAGTAGTTCCTAGTTGTAGTTGATACACAGAGACCGGACACCAGAGGTTGGTTGAAACATTCGACAAAGCATTTAGTTTTTAAGGTATATATAACAGAATATTTATCTAGATTAACGGAGTCGAACCCCTACCGTACACATAGGGCTGCCTCTGAAAGTGTGAAAGGTGTCAACGACTATAACACTTCTCCAATAGTGGTTTGGAGAGAAGTGTGGTTTGAGGTTTTAGGAGAGAGAGGTTTAGTCAAAAGATAAGAGGGTGAAGGGGCCAAAACTAAAGAAAAAACGCAAAAAATTATAAAATGAAATCATGGTTGCAACCTATAATAAACCCTTAAAAGAATTTTACATATAGGGTCCAAACCCCGGTCACGAATAAGGGAAGCATTAGCATCGAGGAATGGCCCCAAGCAACCTTCTTTTATCAAGTTTCATAACTAAATATATAGATTCAAGCGGTAGTAGTTCCAAGTTGTAGTTGATACACAGAGGCCGGACACCAGAGGTTGGTTGAAACATTCGACAAAGCATTTAGTTTTTAGGGTATATATAACAGAATATTTATCTAGATTAACGGAGTCGAACCCCTACCGTACACATAGGGCTGCCTCTAAAAGTGTGAAAGGTGTCAACGACTATAACACTTCTCCAATAGTGGTTTGGAGAGAAGTGTGGTTTGAGGTTTTAGGAGAGAGAGGTTTAGTCAAAAGATAAGAGGGTGAAGGGGCCAAAACTAAAGAAAAAACGCAAAAAATTATAAAATGAAATCATGGTTGCAACCTATAATAAACCCTTAAAAGAATTTTACATATAGGATCCAAACCCCGATCACGAATAAGGGAAGCATTAGCATCGAGGAATGGCCCCAAGCAACCTTCTTTTATCAAGTTTCCTAACTAAATATATAGATTCAAGCGGTAGTAGTTCCAAGTTGTAGTTGATACACATAGACCGGACACCAGAGGTTGGTTGACACATTCGACAAAGCATTTAGTTTTTACGGTATATATAACAGAATATTTTTCTAGATTAATGGAGTCCAATGAGCCCCTACAATACACATCGGGCTGCCTCTAAAAGTGTGAAAGGTGTCAACGACTATAACACTTCTCCAATTGTGGTTTGGAGAGAAGTGTGGTTTGAGGTTTTAGGAGAGAGAGGTTTAGTCAAAAGAAAAGAGGGTGAAGGGGCCAAAACTAAAGAAAAAACCCAAAAAATTATAAAATGAAATCGTGGTTGCAACCTATAATAAACCCTTAAAAGAATTTTACATATAGGGTCCAAACCCGGTCACGAATAAGGGAAGCATTAGCATCGAGGAATGGCCCCAAGCAACCTTCTTTTATCAAGTTTCCTAACTAAATATATAGATTCAAGCGGTAGTAGTTCCAAGTTGTAGTTGATACACAGAGACCGGACACCAGAGGTTGGTTGAAACATTCGACAAAGCATTTAGTTTTTAGGTATATATAACAGAATATTTATCTAGATTAACGGAGTCGAACCCCTACCGTACACATAGGGCTGCCTCTGAAAGTGTGAAAGGTGTCAACGACTATAACACTTCTCCAATTGTGGTTTGGAGAGAAGTGTGGTTTGAGGTTTTAGGAGAGAGAGGTTTAGTCAAAAGAAAAGAGGGTGAAGGGGCCAAAACTAAAGAAAAAACGCAAAAAATTATAAAATGAAATCATGGTTGCAACCTATAATAAACCCTTAAAAGAATTTTACATATAGGGTCCAAACCCCGGTCACGAATAAGGGAAGCATTAGCATCGAGGAATGGCCCCAAGCAACCTTCTTTTATCAAGTTTCCTAACTAAATATATAGATTCAAGCGGTAGTAGTTCCTAGTTGTAGTTGATACACAGAGACCGGACACCAGAGGTTGGTTGAAACATTCGACAAAGCATTTAGTTTTTACGGTATATATAACAGAATATTTTCTAGATTAACGAGTCCAGTCGAACCCCTACCGTACACATCGGGCTGCCTCTAAAAGTGTGACAGGTGTCAACGACTATAACACTTCTCCAATTGTGGTTTGGAGAGAAGTGTGGTTTGAGGTTTTAGGAGAGAGAGGTTTAGTCAAAAGAAAAGAGTGTGAAGGGGCCAAAACTAAAGAAAAAACGCAAAAAATTATAAAATGAAATCATGGTTGCAACCTATAATAAACCCTTAAAAGAATTTTACATATAGGTCCAAACCCCGGTCACGAATAAGGGAAGCATTAGCATCGAGGAATGGCCCCAAGCAACCTTCTTTTATCAAGTTTCATAACTAAATATATAGATTCAAGCGGTAGTAGTTCCAAGTTGTAGTTGATACACATAGACCGGACACCGAGAGGTTGGTTGAAACATTCGACAAAGCATTTAGTTTTTAGGGTATATATAACAGAATATTTTTCTAGATTAACGGAGTCGAACCCCTACCGTACACATAGGGCTGCTGCCTCGAAAGTGTGAAAGGTGTCAACGACTATAACACTTCTCCAATTGTGGTTTGGAGAGAAGTGTGGTTTGAGGTTTTAGGAGAGAGAGGTTTAGTCAAAAGAAAAGAGGGTGAAGGGGCCAAAACTAAAGAAAAAACCCAAAAAATTATAAAATGAAATCATGGTTGCAACCTATAATAAACCCTTAAAAGAATTTTACATATAGGGTCCAAACCCCGGTCACGAATAAGGGAAGCATTAGCATCGAGGAATGGCCCCAAGCAACCTTCTTTTATCAAGTTTCATAACTAAATATATAGATTCAAGCGGTAGTAGTTCCAAGTTGTAGTTGATACACATAGACCGGACACCAGAGGTTGGTTGACACATTCGACAAAGCATTTAGTTTTTACGGTATATATAACAGAATATTTTCTAGATTAATGGAGTCAATGACCCCTACCGTACACATCGGGCTGCCTCTAAAAGTGTGAAAGGTGTCAACGACTATAACACTTCTCCAATTGTGGTTTGGAGAGAAGTGTGGTTTGAGGTTTTAGGAGAGAGAGGTTTAGTCAAAAGAAAAGAGGGTGAAGGGGCCAAAACTAAAGAAAAAACGCAAAAAATTATAAAATGAAATCATGGTTGCAACCTATAATAAACCCTTAAAAGAATTTTACATATAGGGTCCAAACCCCGGTCACGAATAAGGGAAGCATTAGCATCGAGGAATGGCCCCAAGCAACCTTCTTTTATCAAGTTTCATAACTAAATATATAGATTCAAGCGGTAGTAGTTCCAAGTTGTAGTTGATACACAGAGGCCGGACACCAGAGGTTGGTTGAAACATTCGACAAAGCATTTAGTTTTTAGGTATATATAACAGAATATTTATCTAGATTAACAGAGTCGAACCCCTACCGTACACATAGGGCTGCCTCTGAAAGTGTGAAAGGTGTCAACGACTATAACACTTCTCCAATAGTGGTTTGGAGAGAAGTGTGGTTTGAGGTTTTAGGAGAGAGAGGTTTAGTCAAAAGATAAGAGGGTGAAGGGGCCAAAACTAAAGAAAAAACGCAAAAAATTATAAAATGAAATCATGGTTGCAACCTATAATAAACCCTTAAAAGAATTTTACATATAGGGTCCAAACCCCGGTCACGAATAAGGGAAGCATTAGCATCGAGGAATGGCCCCAAGCAACCTTCTTTTATCAAGTTTCATAACTAAATATATAGATTCAAGCGGTAGTAGTTCCAAGTTGTAGTTGATACACAGAGGCCGGACACCAGAGGTTGGTTGAAACATTGGACAAACATTTAGTTTTTTAGGTATATATAACAGAATATTTTTCTAGATTAACGGAGTCGAACCCCTACCATACACATAGGGCTGCCTCTGAAAGTGTGAAAGGTGTCAACGACTATAACACTTCTCCAATAGTGGTTTGGAGAGAAGTGTGGTTTGAGGTTTTAGGAGAGAGAGGTTTAGTCAAAAGAAAAGAGGGTGAAGGGGCCAAAACTAAAGAAAAAACCCAAAAAATTATAAAATGAAATCGTGGTTGCAACCTATAATAAACCCTTAAAAGAATTTTACATATAGGGTCCAAACCCCGGTCATGAATAAGGGAAGCATTAGCATCGAGGAATGGCCCCAAGCAACCTTCTTTTATCAAGTTTCATAACTAAATATATAGATTCAAGCGGTAGTAGTTCCAAGTTGTAGTTGATACACAGAGACCGGACACCAGAGGTTGGTTGACACATTCGACAAAGCATTTAGTTTTTACGGTATATATAACAGAATATTTTCTAGATTAATGGAGTCCAATGAACCCCTACCGTACACATCGGGCTGCCTCTAAAAAGTGTGAAAGGTGTCAACGACTATAACACTTCTCCAATTGTGGTTTGGAGAGAAGTGTGGTTTGAGGTTTTAGGAGAGAGAGGTTTAGTCAAAAGAAAAGAGGGTGAAGGGGCCAAAACTAAAGAAAAAACGCAAAAAATTATAAAATGAAATCATGGTTGCAACCTATAATAAACCCTTAAAAGAATTTTACATATAGGGTCCAAACCCCGGTCACGAATAAGGGAAGCATTAGCATCGAGGAATGGCCCCAAGCAACCTTCTTTTATCAAGTTTCTAACTAAATATATAGATTCAAGCGGTAGTAGTTCCAAGTTGTAGTTGATACACATAGACCGGACACCGAGAGGTTGGTTGAAACATTCGACAAAGCATTTAGTTTTTAGGGTATATATAACAGAATATTTTTCTAGATTAATGGAGTCAATGAGCCCCCCTACCGTACACATAGGGCTGCCTCGAAAGTGTGAAAGGTGTCAACGACTATAACACTTCTCCAATTGTGGTTTGGAGAGAAGTGTGGTTTGAGGTTTTAGGAGAGAGAGGTTTAGTCAAAAGATAAGAAGAGGGTGAAGGGGCCAAAACTAAAGAAAAAACGCAAAAAATTATAAAATGAAATCATGGTTGCAACCTATAATAAACCCTTAAAAGAATTTTACATATAGGGTCCAAACCCCGGTCACGAATAAGGGAAGCATTAGCATCGAGGAATGGCCCCAAGCAACCTTCTTTTATCAAGTTTCATAACTAAATATATAGATTCAAGCGGTAGTAGTTCCAAGTTGTAGTTGATACACAGAGGCCGGACACCAGAGGTTGGTTGAAACATTCGACAAAGCATTTAGTTTTTAGGGTATATATAACAGAATATTTATCTAGATTAACGGAGTCGACCCCCCTACGTACACATAGGGCTGCCTCGAAAGTGTGAAAGGTGTCAACGACTATAACACTTCTCCAATAGTGGTTTGGAGAGAAGTGTGGTTTGAGGTTTTAGGAGAGAGAGGTTTAGTCAAAAGAAAGAAAAGAGGGTGAAGGGGCCAAAACTAAAGAAAAAACGCAAAAAATTATAAAATGAAATCATGGTTGCAACCTATAATAAACCCTTAAAAGAATTTTACATATAGGGTCCAAACCCCGGTCACGAATAAGGGAAGCATTAGCATCGAGGAATGGCCCCAAGCAACCTTCTTTTATCAAGTTTCATAACTAAATATATAGATTCAAGCGGTAGTAGTTCCAAGTTGTAGTTGATACACAGAGGCCGGACACCAGAGGTTGGTTGAAACATTCGACAAAGCATTTAGTTTTTACGGTATATATAACAGAATATTTTTCTAGATTAATGGAGTCAATGAACCCCTACCGTACACATAGGGCTGCCTCTAAAAGTGTGAAAGGTGTGTCAACGACTATAACACTTCTCCAATTGTGGTTTGGAGAGAAGTGTGGTTTGAGGTTTTAGGAGAGAGAGGTTTAGTCAAAAGAAAAGAGGGTGAAGGGGCCAAAACTAAAGAAAAAACGCAAAAAATTATAAAATGAAATCATGGTTGCAACCTATAATAAACCCTTAAAAGAATTTTACATATAGGGTCCAAACCCCGGTCACGAATAAGGGAAGCATTAGCATCGAGGAATGGCCCCAAGCAACCTTCTTTTATCAAGTTTCCTAACTAAATATATAGATTCAAGCGGTAGTAGTTCCTAGTTGTAGTTGATACACAGAGACCGGACACCAGAGGTTGGTTGAAACATTCGACAAAGCATTTAGTTTTTAGGGTATATATAACAGAATATTTTTCTAGATTAACGGAGTCGAACCCCTACCGTACACATAGGGCTGCCTCTAAAAGTGTGAAAGGTGTCAACGACTATAACACTTCTCCAATTGTGGTTTGGAGAGAAGTGTGGTTTGAGGTTTTAGGAGAGAGAGGTTTAGTCAAAAGAAAAGAGGGTGAAGGGGCCAAAACTAAAGAAAAAACGCAAAAAATTATAAAATGAAATCGTGGTTGCAACCTATAATAAACCCTTAAAAGAATTTTACATATAGGGTCCAAACCCCGGTCACGAATAAGGGAAGCATTAGCATCGAGGAATGGCCCCAAGCAACCTTCTTTTATCAAGTTTCATAACTAAATATATAGATTCAAGCGGTAGTAGTTCCAAGTTGTAGTTGATACACAGAGGCCGGACACCAGAGGTTGGTTGAAACATTCGACAAAGCATTTAGTTTTTAGGGTATATATAACAGAATATTTATCTAGATTAACGGAGTCGAACCCCTACCGTACACATAGGGCTGCCTCTGAAAGTGTGAAAGGTGTCAACGACTATAACACTTCTCCAATAGTGGTTTGGAGAGAAGTGTGGTTTGAGGTTTTAGGAGAGAGAGAGGTTTAGTCAAAAAAGAAAAGAGGGTGAAGGGGCCAAAACTAAAGAAAAAACGCAAAAAATTATAAAATGAAATCATGGTTGCAACCTATAATAAACCCTTAAAAGAATTTTACATATAGGGTCCAAACCCCGGTCACGAATAAGGGAAGCATTAGCATCGAGGAATGGCCCCAAGCAACCTTCTTTTATCAAGTTTCATAACTAAATATATAGATTCAAGCGGTAGTAGTTCCAAGTTGTAGTTGATACACAGAGGCCGGACACCAGAGGTTGGTTGAAACATTCGACAAAGCATTTAGTTTTTAGGGTATATATAACAGAATATTTATCTAGATTAACGGAGTCGAACCCCTACCGTACACATAGGGCTGCCTCTGAAAGTGTGAAAGGTGTCAACGACTATAACACTTCTCCAATAGTGGTTTGGAGAGAAGTGTGGTTTGAGGTTTTAGGAGAGAGAGGTTTAGTCAAAAGATAAGAGGGTGAAGGGGCCAAAACTAAAAAAAAAAACACGCAAAAAATTATAAAATGAAATCATGGTTGCGACCTATAATAAACCCTTAAAAGAATTTTACATATAGGGTCCAAACCCCGGTCACGAATAAGGGAAGCATTAGCATCGAGGAATGGCCCCAAGCAACCTTCTTTTATCAAGTTTCTAACTAAATATATAGATTCAAGCGGTAGTAGTTCCAAGTTGTAGTTGATACACATAGACCGGACACCGAGAGGTTGGTTGAAACATTCGACAAAGCATTTAGTTTTTAGGTATATATAACAGAATATTTTTCTAGATTAACGGAGTCAATGAACCCCTACCGTACACATAGGGCTGCCTCTCGAAAGTGTGAAAGGTGTCAACGACTATAACACTTCTCCAATTGTGGTTTGGAGAGAAGTGTGGTTTGAGGTTTTAGGAGAGAGAGGTTTAGTCAAAAGATAAGAGGGTGAAGGGGCCAAAACTAAAGAAAAAACGCAAAAAATTATAAAATGAAATCGTGGTTGCAACCTATAATAAACCCTTAAAAGAATTTTACATATAGGGTCCAAACCCCGGTCACGAATAAGGGAAGCATTAGCATCGAGGAATGGCCCCAAGCAACCTTCTTTTATCAAGTTTCATAACTAAATATATAGATTCAAGCGGTAGTAGTTCCAAGTTGTAGTTGATACACAGAGGCCGGACACCAGAGGTTGGTTGAAACATTCGACAAAGCATTTAGTTTTTAGGGTATATATAACAGAATATTTATCTAGATTAACGGAGTCGAACCCCCCTACCGTACACATAGGGCTGCCTCTGAAAGTGTGAAAGGTGTCAACGACTATAACACTTCTCCAATAGTGGTTTGGAGAGAAGTGTGGTTTGAGGTTTTAGGAGAGAGAGGTTTAGTCAAAAGATAAGAGGGTGAAGGGGCCAAAACTAAAGAAAAAACGCAAAAAATTATAAAATGAAATCATGGTTGCAACCTATAATAAACCCTTAAAAGAATTTTACATATAGGGTCCAAAACCCGGTCACGAATAAGGGAAGCATTAGCATCGAGGAATGGCCCCAAGCAACCTTCTTTTATCAAGTTTCATAACTAAATATATAGATTCAAGCGGTAGTAGTTCCAAGTTGTAGTTGATACACATAGACCGGACACCGAGGTTGGTTGAAACATTCGACAAAGCATTTAGTTTTTAGGTATATATAACAGAATATTTTTCTAGATTAATGGAGTCGAACCCCCCTACCGTACACATAGGGCTGCCTCTAAAAGTGTGAAAGGTGTCAACGACTATAACACTTCTCCAATTGTGGTTTGGAGAGAAGTGTGGTTTGAGGTTTTAGGAGAGAGAGGTTTAGTCAAAAGATAAAAGAGGGTGAAGGGGCCAAAACTAAAGAAAAAACCAAAAAATTATAAAATGAAATCGTGGTTGCAACCTATAATAAACCCTTAAAAGAATTTTACATATAGGGTCCAAACCCCGGTCATGAATAAGTGAAGCATTAGCATCGAGGAATGGGCCCCAAGCAACCTTCTTTTATCAAGTTTCATAACTAAATATATAGATTCAAGCGGTAGTAGTTCCAAGTTGTAGTTGATACACAGAGGCCGGACACCAGAGGTTGGTTGAAACATTCGACAAAGCATTTAGTTTTTAGGGTATATATAACAGAATATTTATCTAGATTAACGGAGTCGAACCCCTACCGTACACATAGGGCTGCCTCTGAAAGTGTGAAAGGTGTCAACGACTATAACACTTCTCCAATAGTGGTTTGGAGAGAAGTGTGGTTTGAGGTTTTAGGAGAGAGAGGTTTAGTCAAAAGAAAAGAGGGTGAAGGGGCCAAAACTAAAGAAAAAACGCAAAAAATTATAAAATGAAATCATGGTTGCAACCTATAATAAACCCTTAAAAGAATTTTACATATAGGGTCCAAACCCCGGTCACGAATAAGGGAAGCATTAGCATCGAGGAATGGCCCCAAGCAACCTTCTTTTATTGATACACATAGACCGGACACCAGAGGTTGGTTGACACATTCGACAAAGCATTTAGTTTTTACGGTATATATAACAGAATATTTTTCTAGATTAATGGAGTCAATGAACCCCTACGTACACATAGGGCTGCCTCTAAAAGTGTGAAAGGTGTCAACGACTATAACACTTCTCCAATTGTGGTTTGGAGAGAAGTGTGGTTTGAGGTTTTAGGAGAGAGAGGTTTAGTCAAAAGAAAAGAGTGTGAAGGGGCCAAAACTAAAGAAAAAACCCAAAAAATTATAAAATGAAATCGTGGTTGCAACCTATAATAAACCCTTAAAAGAATTTTACATATAGGGTCCAAACCCCGGTCACGAATAAGGGAAGCATTAGCATCGAGGAATGGCCCCAAGCAACCTTCTTTTATCAAGTTTCATAACTAAATATATAGATTCAAGCGGTAGTAGTTCCAAGTTGTAGTTGATACACAGAGGCCGGACACCAGAGGTTGGTTGAAACATTCGACAAAGCATTTAGTTTTTAGGTATATATAACAGAATATTTATCTAGATTAACGGAGTCGAACCCCTACCGTACACATAGGGCTGCCTCTGAAAGTGTGAAAGGTGTCAACGACTATAACACTTCTCCAATAGTGGTTTGGAGAGAAGTGTGGTTTGAGGTTTTAGGAGAGAGAGGTTTAGTCAAAAAAAGAAAGAGGGTGAAGGGGCCAAAACTAAAGAAAAAACGCAAAAAATTATAAAATGAAATCATGGTTGCAACCTATAATAAACCCTTAAAAGAATTTTACATATAGGGTCCAAACCCCGGTCACGAATAAGGGAAGCATTAGCATCGAGGAATGGCCCCAAGCAACCTTCTTTTATCAAGTTTCATAACTAAATATATAGATTCAAGCGGTAGTAGTTCCAAGTTGTAGTTGATACACATAGACCGGACACCAGAGGTTGGTTGACACATTCGACAAAGCATTTAGTTTTTAGGGTATATATAACAGAATATTTTTCTAGATTAATGGAGTCAATGATCCCCTACCGTACACATCGGGCTGCCTCTAAAAGTGTGAAAGGTGTCAACGACTATAACACTTCTCCAATTGTGGTTTGGAGAGAAGTGTGGTTTGAGGTTTTAGGAGAGAGAGGTTTAGTCAAAAGAAAAGAGGGTGAAGGGGCCAAAACTAAAGAAAAAACGCAAAAAATTATAAAATGAAATCGTGGTTGCAACCTATAATAAACCCTTAAAAGAATTTTACATATAGGGTCCAAACCCCGGTCACGAATAAGGGAAGCATTAGCATCGAGGAATGGCCCCAAGCAACCTTCTTTTATCAAGTTTCATAACTAAATATATAGATTCAAGCGGTAGTAGTTCCAAGTTGTAGTTGATACACAGAGGCCGGACACCAGAGGTTGGTTGAAACATTCGACAAAGCATTTAGTTTTTAGGGTATATATAACAGAATATTTATCTAGATTAACGGAGTCGAACCCCTACCGTACACAGGGCTGCCTCTGAAAGTGTGAAAGGTGTCAACGACTATAACACTTCTCCAATAGTGGTTTGGAGAGAAGTGTGGTTTGAGGTTTTAGGAGAGAGAGGTTTAGTCAAAAGATAAGAAGAGGGTGAAGGGGCCAAAACTAAAGAAAAAACGCAAAAAATTATAAAATGAAATCATGGTTGCAACCTATAATAAACCCTTAAAAGAATTTTACATATAGGGTCCAAACCCCGGTCACGAATAAGGGAAGCATTAGCATCGAGGAATGGCCCCAAGCAACCTTCTTTTATCAAGTTTCATAACTAAATATATAGATTCAAGCGGTAGTAGTTCCAAGTTGTAGTTGATACACAGAGCCGGACACCCAGAGGTTGGTTGAAACATTCGACAAAGCATTTAGTTTTTAGGATATATAACAGAATATTTATCTAGATTAACGGAGTCGAACCCCTACGTACACATAGGGGGCTGCCTCTCGAAAGTGTGAAAGGTGTCAACGACTATAACACTTCTCCAATAGTGGTTTGGAGAGAAGTGTGGTTTGAGGTTTTAGGAGAGAGAGGTTTAGTCAAAAAGAAGAAGAGGGTGAAGGGGCCAAAACTAAAGAAAAAAAACGCAAAAAATTATAAAATGAAATCGTGGTTGCAACCTATAATAAACCCTTAAAAGAATTTTACATATAGGGTCCAAACCCCGGTCACGAATAAGGGAAGCATTAGCATCGAGGAATGGCCCCAAGCAACCTTCTTTTATCAAGTTTCATAACTAAATATATAGATTCAAGCGGTAGTAGTTCCAAGTTGTAGTTGATACACAGAGGCCGGACACCAGAGGTTGGTTGAAACATTCGACAAAGCATTTAGTTTTTAGGGTATATATAACAGAATATTTATCTAGATTAACGGAGTCGAACCCCTACCGTACACATAGGGCTGCCTCTGAAAGTGTGAAAGGTGTCAACGACTATAACACTTCTCCAATAGTGGTTTGGAGAGAAGTGTGGTTTGAGGTTTTAGGAGAGAGAGGTTTAGTCAAAAGATAAGAGGGTGAAGGGGCCAAAACTAAAGAAAAAACGCAAAAAATTATAAAATGAAATCATGGTTGCAACCTATAATAAACCCTTAAAAGAATTTTACATATAGGATCCAAACCCCGATCACGAATAAGGGAAGCATTAGCATCGAGGAATGGCCCCAAGCAAACTTCTTTTATTGATACACATAGACCGGACACTAGAGGTTGGTTGACACATTCGACAAAGCATTTAGTTTTTACGGTATATATAACAGAATATTTTTCTAGATTAATGGAGTCCAATGAGCCCCTACAGTACACATCGGGCTGCCTCTAAAAGTGTGACAGGTGTCAACGACTATAACACTTCTCCAATTGTGGTTTGGAGAGAAGTGTGGTTTGAGGTTTTAGGAGAGAGAGGTTTAGTCAAAAGAAAAGAGTGTGAAGGGGCCAAAACTAAAGAAAAAACCCAAAAAATTATAAAATGAAATCGTGGTTGCAACCTATAATAAACCCTTAAAAGAATTTTACATATAGGGTCCAAACCCCGGTCACGAATAAGGGAAGCATTAGCATCGAGGAATGGCCCCAAGCAACCTTCTTTTATCAAGTTTCATAACTAAATATATAGATTCAAGCGGTAGTAGTTCCAAGTTGTAGTTGATACACAGAGGCCGGACACCAGAGGTTGGTTGAAACATTCGACAAAGCATTTAGTTTTTAGGGTATATATAACAGAATATTTATCTAGATTAACGGAGTCGAACCCCTACCGTACACATAGGGCTGCCTCTGAAAGTGTGAAAGGTGTCAACGACTATAACACTTCTCCAATAGTGGTTTGGAGAGAAGTGTGGTTTGAGGTTTTAGGAGAGAGAGGTTTAGTCAAAAGATAAGAGGGTGAAGGGGCCAAAACTAAAGAAAAAACGCAAAAAATTATAAAATGAAATCATGGTTGCAACCTATAATAAACCCTTAAAAGAATTTTACATATAGGGTCCAAACCCCGGTCACGAATAAGGGAAGCATTAGCATCGAGGAATGGCCCCAAGCAACCTTCTTTTATCAAGTTTCATAACTAAATATATAGATTCAAGCGGTAGTAGTTCCAAGTTGTAGTTGATACACATAGCCGGACACCGAGAGGTTGGTTGAAACATTCGACAAAGCATTTAGTTTTTAGGGTATATATAACAGAATATTTTCTAGATTAATGGAGTCCAATGAACCCCTACCGTACACATAGGGCTGCCTCTGAAAGTGTGAAAGGTGTCAACGACTATAACACTTCTCCAATTGTGGTTTGGAGAGAAGTGTGGTTTGAGGTTTTAGGAGAGAGAGGTTTAGTCAAAAGAAAAGAGGGTGAAGGGGCCAAAACTAAAGAAAAAACCAAAAAAAATTATAAAATGAAATCGTGGTTGCAACCTATAATAAACCCTTAAAAGAATTTTACATATAGGGTCCAAACCCCGGTCACGAATAAGGGAAGCATTAGCATCGAGGAATGGCCCCAAGCAACCTTCTTTTATCAAGTTTCCTAACTAAATATATAGATTCAAGCGGTAGTAGTTCCAAGTTGTAGTTGATACACAGAGGCCGGACACCAGAGGTTGGTTGAAACATTCGACAAAGCATTTAGTTTTTAGGTATATATAACAGAATATTTATCTAGATTAACGGAGTCGAACCCCTACCGTACACATAGGGCTGCCTCTGAAAGTGTGAAAGGTGTCAACGACTATAACACTTCTCCAATAGTGGTTTGGAGAGAAGTGTGGTTTGAGGTTTTAGGAGAGAGAGGTTTAGTCAAAAGAAAAGAGGGTGAAGGGGCCAAAACTAAAGAAAAAACGCAAAAAATTATAAAATGAAATCATGGTTGCAACCTATAATAAAACCTTAAAAGAATTTTACATATAGGGTCCAAACCCCGGTCACGAATAAGGGAAGCATTAGCATCGAGGAATGGCCCCAAGCAACCTTCTTTTATCAAGTTTCATAACTAAATATATAGATTCAAGCGGTAGTAGTTCCAAGTTGTAGTTGATACACAGAGACCGGACACCAAGAGGTTGGTTGAAACATTCGACAAAGCATTTAGTTTTTAGGGTATATATAACAGAATATTTATCTAGATTAACGGAGTCGAACCCCTACCGTACACATAGGGCTGCCTCTGAAAGTGTGAAAGGTGTCAACGACTATAACACTTCTCCAATAGTGGTTTGGAGAGAAGTGTGGTTTGAGGTTTTAGGAGAGAGAGGTTTAGTCAAAAGATAAGAGGGTGAAGGGGCCAAAACTAAAGAAAAAACGCAAAAAATTATAAAATGAAATCATGGTTGCAACCTATAATAAACCCTTAAAAGAATTTTACATATAGGGTCCAAACCCCGGTCACAATAAGGGAAGCATTAGCATCGAGGAATGGCCCCAAGCAACCTTCTTTTATCAAGTTTCATAACTAAATATATAGATTCAAGCGGTAGTAGTTCCAAGTTGTAGTTGATACACAGAGACCGGACACCAGAGGTTGGTTGAAACATTCGACAAAGCATTTAGTTTTTAGGGTATATATAACAGAATATTTATCTAGATTAACGGAGTCAATGAGCCCCCCTACCGTACACATAGGGCTGCCTCTCGAAAGTGTGAAAGGTGTCAACGACTATAACACTTCTCCAATTGTGGTTTGGAGAGAAGTGTGGTTTGAGGTTTTAGGAGAGAGAGGTTTAGTCAAAAGAAAAGAGGGTGAAGGGGCCAAAACTAAAGAAAAAACGCAAAAAATTATAAAATGAAATCGTGGTTGCAACCTATAATAAACCCTTAAAAGAATTTTACATATAGGGTCCAAACCCCGGTCACGAATAAGGGAAGCATTAGCATCGAGGAATGGCCCCAAGCAACCTTCTTTTATCAAGTTTCATAACTAAATATATAGATTCAAGCGGTAGTAGTTCCAAGTTGTAGTTGATACACAGAGGCCGGACACCAGAGGTTGGTTGAAACATTCGACAAAGCATTTAGTTTTTAGGGTATATATAACAGAATATTTATCTAGATTAACGGAGTCGAACCCCTACCGTACACATAGGGCTGCCTCTGAAAGTGTGAAAGGTGTCAACGACTATAACACTTCTCCAATAGTGGTTTGGAGAGAAGTGTGGTTTGAGGTTTTAGGAGAGAGAGGTTTAGTCAAAAGATAAGAGGGTGAAGGGGCCAAAACTAAAGAAAAAACGCAAAAAATTATAAAATGAAATCATGGTTGCAACCTATAATAAACCCTTAAAAGAATTTTACATATAGGGTCCAAACCCCGGTCACGAATAAGGGAAGCATTAGCATCGAGGAATGGCCCCAAGCAACCTTCTTTTATCAAGTTTCCTAACTAAATATATAGATTCAAGCGGTAGTAGTTCCAAGTTGTAGTTGATACACATAGACCGGACACCGAGAGGTTGGTTGAAACATTCGACAAAGCATTTAGTTTTTAGGTATATATAACAGAATATTTTTCTAGATTAACGGAGTCGAACCCCTACCGTACACATAGGGCTGCCTCTGAAAGTGTGAAAGGTGTCAACGACTATAACACTTCTCCAATAGTGGTTTGGAGAGAAGTGTGGTTTGAGGTTTTAGGAGAGAGAGGTTTAGTCAAAAGATAAGAAAAGAGGGTGAAGGGGCCAAAACTAAAGAAAAAACGCAAAAAATTATAAAATGAAATCGTGGTTGCAACCTATAATAAACCCTTAAAAGAATTTTACATATAGGGTCCAAACCCCGGTCACGAATAAGGGAAGCATTAGCATCGAGGAATGGCCCCAAGCAACCTTCTTTTATCAAGTTTCATAACTAAATATATAGATTCAAGCGGTAGTAGTTCCAAGTTGTAGTTGATACACATAGACCGGACACCAGAGGTTGGTTGAAACATTCGACAAAGCATTTAGTTTTTAGGGTATATATAACAGAATATTTTTCTAGATTAACGGAGTCGAACCCCTACCGTACACATAGGGCTGCCTCTAAAAGTGTGAAAGGTGTCAACGACTATAACACTTCTCCAATTGTGGTTTGGAGAGAAGTGTGGTTTGAGGTTTTAGGAGAGAGAGGTTTAGTCAAAAGAAAAGAGGGTGAAGGGGCCAAAACTAAAGAAAAAACGCAAAAAATTATAAAATGAAATCGTGGTTGCAACCTATAATAAACCCTTAAAAGAATTTTACATATAGGGTCCAAACCCCGGTCACGAATAAGGGAAGCATTAGCATCGAGGAATGGCCCCAAGCAACCTTCTTTTATCAAGTTTCATAACTAAATATATAGATTCAAGCGGTAGTAGTTCCAAGTTGTAGTTGATACACAGAGGCCGGACACCAGAGGTTGGTTGAAACATTGGACAAAGCATTTAGTTTTTAAGGTATATATAACAGAATATTTATCTAGATTAACGGAGTCGAACCCCTACCGTACACATAGGGCTGCCTCTGAAAGTGTGAAAGGTGTCAACGACTATAACACTTCTCCAATAGTGGTTTGGAGAGAAGTGTGGTTTGAGGTTTTAGGAGAGAGAGGTTTAGTCAAAAGATAAGAAGAGGGTGAAGGGGCCAAAACTAAAGAAAAAACGCAAAAAATTATAAAATGAAATCATGGTTGCAACCTATAATAAACCCTTAAAAGAATTTTACATATAGGGTCCAAACCCCGGTCACGAATAAGGGAAGCATTAGCATCGAGGAATGGCCCCAAGCAACCTTCTTTTATCAAGTTTCATAACTAAATATATAGATTCAAGCGGTAGTAGTTCCAAGTTGTAGTTGATACACATAGACCGGACACCAGAGGTTGGTTGAAACATTCGACAAAGCATTTAGTTTTTAGGGTATATATAACAGAATATTTATCTAGATTAACGGAGTCGAACCCCTACCGTACACATAGGGCTGCCTCTGAAAGTGTGAAAGGTGTCAACGACTATAACACTTCTCCAATAGTGGTTTGGAGAGAAGTGTGGTTTGAGGTTTTAGGAGAGAGAGGTTTAGTCAAAAGATAAGAAGAGGGTGAAGGGGCCAAAACTAAAGAAAAAACGCAAAAAATTATAAAATGAAATCATGGTTGCAACCTATAATAAACCCTTAAAAGAATTTTACATATAGGGTCCAAACCCCGGTCACGAATAAGGGAAGCATTAGCATCGAGGAATGGCCCCAAGCAACCTTCTTTTATCAAGTTTCATAACTAAATATATAGATTCAAGCGGTAGTAGTTCCAAGTTGTAGTTGATACACAGAGGCCGGACACCAGAGGTTGGTTGAAACATTCGACAAAGCATTTAGTTTTTAGGGTATATATAACAGAATATTTATCTAGATTAACGGAGTCGAACCCCTACCGTACACATAGGGCTACCTCTGAAAGTGTGAAAGGTGTCAACGACTATAACACTTCTCCAATAGTGGTTTGGAGAGAAGTGTGGTTTGAGGTTTTAGGAGAGAGAGGTTTAGTCAAAAGAAAAGAGGGTGAAGGGGCCAAAACTAAAGAAAAAACGCAAAAAATTATAAAATGAAATCATGGTTGCAACCTATAATAAACCCTTAAAAGAATTTTACATATAGGGTCCAAACCCCGATCACGAATAAGGGAAGCATTAGCATCGAGGAATGGCCCCAAGCAACCTTCTTTTATCAAGTTTCATAACTAAATATATAGATTCAAGCGGTAGTAGTTCCAATAGACCGGACACCAGAGGTTGGTTGACACATTCGACAAAGCATTTAGTTTTTACGGTATATATAACAGAATATTTTTCTAGATTAATGGAGTACAATGAGCCCCTACAGTACACATCGGGCTGCCTCTAAAAGTGTGACAGGTGTCAACGACTATAACACTTCTCCAATTGTGGTTTGGAGAGAAGTGTGGTTTGAGGTTTTAGGAGAGAGAGGTTTAGAAAAAGAAAAGAGGTGAAGGGGCCAAAACTAAAGAAAAAACCCAAAAAATTATAAAATGAAATCGTGGTTGCAACCTATAATAAACCCTTAAAAGAATTTTACATATAGGGTCCAAACCCCGGTCACGAATAAGGGAAGCATTAGCATCGAGGAATGGCCCCAAGCAACCTTCTTTTATCAAGTTTCATAACTAAATATATAGATTCAAGCGGTAGTAGTTCCAAGTTGTAGTTGATACACGAGAGGCCGGACACCAGAGGTTGGTTGAAACATTCGACAAAGCATTTAGTTTTTAGGGTATATATAACAGAATATTTATCTAGATTAACGGAGTCGAACCCCTACCGTACACATAGGGCTGCCTCTGAAAGTGTGAAAGGTGTCAACGACTATAACACTTCTCCAATAGTGGTTTGGAGAGAAGTGTGGTTTGAGGTTTTAGGAGAGAGAGGTTTAGTCAAAAGAAAAGAGGGTGAAGGGGCCAAAACTAAAGAAAAAACGCAAAAAATTATAAAATGAAATCATGGTTGCAACCTATAATAAACCCTTAAAAGAATTTTACATATAGGGTCCAAACCCCGGTCACGAATAAGGGAAGCATTAGCATCGAGGAATGGCCCCAAGCAACCTTCTTTTATCAAGTTTCATAACTAAATATATAGATTCAAGCGGTAGTAGTTCCAAGTTGTAGTTGATACACAGAGGCCGGACACCAGAGGTTGGTTGAAACATTCGACAAAGCATTTAGTTTTTAAGGTATATATAACAGAATATTTATCTAGATTAACGGAGTCGAACCCCTACCGTACACATAGGGCTGCTTTAGAAAGTGTGAAAGGTGTCAACGACTATAACACTTCTCCAATAGTGGTTTGGAGAGAAGTGTGGTTTGAGGTTTTAGGAGAGAGAGGTTTAGTCAAAAGAAAAGAGGGTGAAGGGGCCAAAACTAAAGAAAAAACGCAAAAAATTATAAAATGAAATCGTGGTTGCAACCTATAATAAACCCTTAAAAGAATTTTACATATAGGGTCCAAACCCCGGTCACGAATAAGGGAAGCATTAGCATCGAGGAATGGCCCCAAGCAACCTTCTTTTATCAAGTTTCATAACTAAATATATAGATTCAAGCGGTAGTAGTTCCAAGTTGTAGTTGATACACAGAGGCCGGACACCAGAGGTTGGTTGAAACATTCGACAAAGCATTTAGTTTTTAGGGTATATATAACAGAATATTTATCTAGATTAACGGAGTCGAACCCCTACCGTACACATAGGGCTGCCTCTGAAAGTGTGAAAGGTGTCAACGACTATAACACTTCTCCAATAGTGGTTTGGAGAGAAGTGTGGTTTGAGGTTTTAGGAGAGAGAGGTTTAGTCAAAAGATAAGAAGAGGGTGAAGGGGCCAAAACTAAAGAAAAAACGCAAAAAATTATAAAATGAAATCATGGTTGCAACCTATAATAAACCCTTAAAAGAATTTTACATATAGGGTCCAAACCCCGGTCACGAATAAGGGAAGCATTAGCATCGAGGAATGGCCCCAAGCAACCTTCTTTTATCAAGTTTCATAACTAAATATATAGATTCAAGCGGTAGTAGTTCCAAGTTGTAGTTGATACACATAGACCGGACACCAGAGGTTGGTTGAAACATTCGACAAAGCATTTAGTTTTTAGGGTATATATAACAGAATATTTATCTAGATTAACGGAGTCGAACCCCTACCGTACACATAGGGCTGCCTCTAAAAGTGTGAAAGGTGTCAACGACTATAACACTTCTCCAATTGTGGTTTGGAGAGAAGTGTGGTTTGAGGTTTTAGGAGAGAGAGGTTTAGTCAAAAGAAAAGAGGGTGAAGGGGCCAAAACTAAAGAAAAAACACAAAAAATTATAAAATGAAATCATGGTTGCAACCTATAATAAACCCTTAAAAGAATTTTACATATAGGGTCCAAACCCCGGTCACGAATAAGGGAAGCATTAGCATCGAGGAATGGCCCCAAGCAACCTTCTTTTATCAAGTTTCATAACTAAATATATAGATTCAAGCGGTAGTAGTTCCAAGTTGTAGTTGATACACAGAGACCGGACACCAGAGGTTGGTTGAAACATTCGACAAAGCATTTAGTTTTTAGGATATATAACAGAATATTTATCTAGATTAACGGAGTCGAACCCCTACCGTACACATAGGGCTGCCTCTGAAAGTGTGAAAGGTGTCAACGACTATAACACTTCTCCAATTGTGGTTTGGAGAGAAGTGTGGTTTGAGGTTTTAGGAGAGAGAGGTTTAGTCAAAAGAAAAGAGGGTGAAGGGGCCAAAACTAAAGAAAAAACGCAAAAAATTATAAAATGAAATCGTGGTTGCAACCTATAATAAACCCTTAAAAGAATTTTACATATAGGGTCCAAACCCCGGTCACGAATAAGGGAAGCATTAGCATCGAGGAATGGCCCCAAGCAACCTTCTTTTATCAAGTTTCATAACTAAATATATAGATTCAAGCGGTAGTAGTTCCAAGTTGTAGTTGATACACATAGACCGGACACCAGAGGTTGGTTGAAACATTCGACAAAGCATTTAGTTTTTAGGGTATATATAACAGAATATTTATCTAGATTAACGGAGTCGAACCCCTACCGTACACATAGGGCTGCCTCTGAAAGTGTGAAAGGTGTCAACGACTATAACACTTCTCCAATAGTGGTTTGGAGAGAAGTGTGGTTTGAGGTTTTAGGAGAGAGAGGTTTAGTCAAAAGATAAGAGGGTGAAGGGGCCAAAACTAAAGAAAAAACGCAAAAAATTATAAAATGAAATCATGGTTGCAACCTATAATAAACCCTTAAAAGAATTTTACATATAGGGTCCAAACCCCGGTCACGAATAAGGGAAGCATTAGCATCGAGGAATGGCCCCAAGCAACCTTCTTTTATCAAGTTTCATAACTAAATATATAGATTCAAGTGGTAGTAGTTCCAAGTTGTAGTTGATACACATAGACCGGACACCAGAGGTTGGTTGACACATTCCACAAAGCATTTAGTTTTTAGGGTATATATCACAGAATATTTTTCTAGATTAATGGAGTCAATGAACCCCTACGTACACATCGGGCTGCCTCTAAAAGTGTGAAAGGTGTCAACGACTATAACACTTCTCCAATTGTGGTTTGGAGAGAAGTGTGGTTTGAGGTTTTAGGAGAGAGAGGTTTAGTCAAAAGAAAAGAGTGTGAAGGGGCCAAAACTAAAGAAAAAACCAAAAAAAATTATAAAATGAAATCGTGGTTGCAACCTATAATACACCCTTAAAAGAATTTTACGTATAGGGTCCAAACCCCGATCAAAAATAAGGGAAGCATTAGCATTGAGGAATGGCCCCAAGCAACCTTCTTTTATCAAGTTTCATAACTAAATATATAGATTCAACCGTAGTAGTTCCAAGTTGTAGTTGATACACATAGAGGCCGGACACCAGAGGTTTGTTGAAACATTCGACAAAGCATTTAGTTTTTAGGGTATATATAACAGAATATTTATCTAGATTAACGGAGTCGAACCCCTACCGTACACATAGGGCTTCCTCTGAAAGTGTGAACGGTGTCAACGACTATAACACTTCTCCAATAGTGGTTTGGAGAGAAGTGTGGTTTCAGGTTTTAGGAGAGAGAGGTTTAGTCAAAAAGAAAAGAGGGTGAAGGGGCCAAAACTAAAGAAAAAACGCAAAAAATTATAAAATGAAATCATGGTTGCAACCTATAATAAACCCTTAAAAGAATTTTACATATAGGGTCCAAACCCCGGTCACGAATAAGGGAAGCATTAGCATCGAGGAATGGCCCCAAGCAACCTTCTTTTATCAAGTTTCATAACTAAATATATAGATTCAAGCGGTAGTAGTTCCAAGTTGTAGTTGATACACAGAGGACCGGAACCGAGAGGTTGGTTGAAACATTCGACAAAGCATTTAGTTTTTAGGGTATATATAACAGAATATTTATCTAGATTAACGGAGTCGAACCCCTACTACAATACACATAGGGCTGCCTCTGAAAGTGTGAAAGGTGTCAACGACTATAACACTTCTCCAATAGTGGTTTGGAGAGAAGTGTGGTTTGAGGTTTTAGGAGAGAGAGGTTTAGTCAAAAGAAAAGAGGGTGAAGGGGCCAAAACTAAAGAAAAAACGCAAAAAATTATAAAATGAAATCATGGTTGCAACCTATAATAAACCCTTAAAAGAATTTTACATATAGGGTCCAAACCCCGGTCACGAATAAGGGAAGCATTAGCATCGAGGAATGGCCCCAAGCAACCTTCTTTTATCAAGTTTCATAACTAAATATATAGATTCAAGCGGTAGTAGTTCCAAGTTGTAGTTGATACACATAGACCGGACACCAGAGGTTGGTTGACACATTCGACAAAGCATTTAGTTTTTAGGGTATATATAACAGAATATTTTTCTAGATTAATGGAGTCAATGAACCCCTACGTACACATAGGGCTGCCTCTGAAAGTGTGAAAGGTGTCAACGACTATAACACTTCTCCAATTGTGGTTTGGAGAGAAGTGTGGTTTGAGGTTTTAGGAGAGAGAGGTTTAGTCAAAAGAAAAGAGGGTGAAGGGGCCAAAACTAAAGAAAAAACGCAAAAAATTATAAAATGAAATCATGGTTGCAACCTATAATAAACCCTTAAAAGAATTTTACATATAGGGTCCAAACCCCGGTCACGAATAAGGGAAGCATTAGCATCGAGGAATGGCCCCAAGCAACCTTCTTTTATCAAGTTTCATAACTAAATATATAGATTCAAGCGGTAGTAGTTCCAAGTTGTAGTTGATACACATAGACCGGACACCGAGAGGTTGGTTGAAACATTCGACAAAGCATTTAGTTTTTAGGGTATATATAACAGAATATTTTTCTAGATTAACGGAGTCGAACCCCTACCGTACACATAGGGCTGCCTCGAAAGTGTGAAAGGTGTCAACGACTATAACACTTCTCCAATTGTGGTTTGGAGAGAAGTGTGGTTTGAGGTTTTAGGAGAGAGAGGTTTAGTCAAAAAGAAAAGAGGGTGAAGGGGCCAAAACTAAAGAAAAAACGCAAAAAATTATAAAATGAAATCATGGTTGCAACCTATAATAAACCCTTAAAAGAATTTTACATATAGGGTCCAAACCTCGGTCACGAATAAGGGAAGCATTAGCATCGAGGAATGGCACCAAGCAACCTTCTTTTATCAAGTTTCATAACTAAATATATAGATTCAAGCGGTAGTAGTTCCAAGTTGTAGTTGATACACATAGACCGGACACAAGAGGTTGGTTGAAACATTCGACAAAGCATTTTGTTTTTAGGGTATATATAACAGAATATTTATCTAGATTAACGGAGTCGAACCCCTACCGTACACACATAGCTGCCTCGAAAGTGTGAAAGGTGTCAACGACTATAACACTTCTCCAATTGTGGTTTGGAGAGAAGTGTGGTTTGAGGTTTTAGGAGAGAGAGGTTTAGTCAAAAGATAAAAGAGGGTGAAGGGGCCAAAACTAAAGAAAAAACGCAAAAAATTATAAAATGAAATCATGGTTGCAACCTATAATAAACCCTTAAAAGAATTTTACATATAGGGTCCAAACCCCGGTCACGAATAAGGGAAGCATTAGCATCGAGGAATGGCCCCAAGCAACCTTCTTTTATCAAGTTTCATAACTAAATATATAGATTCAAGCGGTAGTAGTTCCAAGTTGTAGTTGATACACATAGACCGGACACCGAGAGGTTGGTTGAAACATTCGACAAAGCATTTAGTTTTTAGGGTATATATAACAGAATATTTTCTAGATTAACGGAGTCAATGAACCCCTACAATACACATAGGGCTGCCTCTAAAAAGTGTGAAAGGTGTCAACGACTATAACACTTCTCCAATTGTGGTTTGGAGAGAAGTGTGGTTTGAGGTTTTAGGAGAGAGAGGTTTAGTCAAAAGAAAAGAGGGTGAAGGGGCCAAAACTAAAGAAAAAAACGCAAAAAATTATAAAATGAAATCATGGTTGCAACCTATAATAAACCCTTAAAAGAATTTTACATATAGGGTCCAAACCCCGGTCACGAATAAGGGAAGCATTAGCATCGAGGAATGGCCCCAAGCAACCTTCTTTTATCAAGTTTCATAACTAAATATATAGATTCAAGCGGTAGTAGTTCCAAGTTGTAGTTGATACACATAGACCGGACACCGAGAGGTTGGTTGAAACATTCGACAAAGCATTTAATTTTTAGGATATATAACAGAATATTTATCTAGATTAACGGAGTCGAACCCCTACCGTACACATAGGGCTGCCTCTGAAAGTGTGAAAGGTGTCAACGACTATAACACTTCTCCATAGTGGTTTGGAGAGAAGTGTGGTTTGAGGTTTTAGGAGAGAGAGGTTTAGTCAAAAGAAAAGAGGGTGAAGGGGCCAAAACTAAAGAAAAAACGCAAAAAATTATAAAATGAAATCATGGTTGCAACCTATAATAAACCCTTAAAAGAATTTTACATATAGGGTCCAAACCCCGGTCACGAATAAGGGAAGCATTAGCATCGAGGAATGGCCCCAAGCAACCTTCTTTTATCAAGTTTCATAACTAAATATATAGATTCAAGCGGTAGTAGTTCCAAGTTGTAGTTGATACACAGAGACCGGACACCAGAGGTTGGTTGAAACATTCGACAAAGCATTTAGTTTTTAGGGTATATATAACAGAATATTTTTCTAGATTAACGGAGTCGAACCCCCCCTACCGTACACATAGGGCTGCCTCGAAAGTGTGAAAGGTGTCAACGACTATAACACTTCTCCAATTGTGGTTTGGAGAGAAGTGTGGTTTGAGGTTTTAGGAGAGAGAGGTTTAGTCAAAAAAAAAAGAGGTGAAAGGGGCAAAACAAAACTAAAGAAAAAACGCAAAAAATTATAAAATGAAATCGTGGTTGCAACCTATAATAAACCCTTAAAAGAATTTTACATATAGGGTCCAAACCCCGGTCACGAATAAGGGAAGCATTAGCATCGAGGAATGGCCCCAAGCAACCTTCTTTTATCAAGTTTCATAACTAAATATATAGATTCAAGCGGTAGTAGTTCCAAGTTGTAGTTGATACACATAGACCGGACACCAGAGGTTGGTTGAAACATTCGACAAAGCATTTAGTTTTTAGGGTATATATAACAGAATATTTATCTAGATTAACGGAGTCGAACCCCTACCGTACACATAGGGCTGCCTCTGAAAGTGTGAAAGGTGTCAACGACTATAACACTTCTCCAATTGTGGTTTGGAGAGAAGTGTGGTTTGAGGTTTTAGGAGAGAGAGGTTTAGTCAAAAGAAAAGAGGGTGAAGGGGCCAAAACTAAAGAAAAAACCCAAAAAATTATAAAATGAAATCATGGTTGCAACCTATAATAAACCCTTAAAAGAATTTTACATATAGGGTCCAAACCCCGGTCACGAATAAGGGAAGCATTAGCATCGAGGAATGGCCCCAAGCAACCTTCTTTTATCAAGTTTCATAACTAAATATATAGATTCAAGCGGTAGTAGTTCCAAGTTGTAGTTGATACACATAGACCGGACACCAGAGGTTGGTTGACACATTCGACAAAGCATTTAGTTTTTAGGGTATATATAACAGAATATTTTTCTAGATTAATGGAGTCAATGAACCCCTACAATACACATAGGGCTGCCTCTAAAAAGTGTGAAAGGTGTCAACGACTATAACACTTCTCCAATTGTGGTTTGGAGAGAAGTGTGGTTTGAGGTTTTAGGAGAGAGAGGTTTAGTCAAAAGAAAAGAGGGTGAAGGGGCCAAAACTAAAGAAAAAAACGCAAAAAATTATAAAATGAAATCATGGTTGCAACCTATAATAAACCCTTAAAAGAATTTTACATATAGGGTCCAAACCCCGGTCACGAATAAGGGAAGCATTAGCATCGAGGAATGGCCCCAAGCAACCTTCTTTTATCAAGTTTCATAACTAAATATATAGATTCAAGCGGTAGTAGTTCCAAGTTGTAGTTGATACACATAGACCGGACACCAGAGGTTGGTTGACACATTCGACAAAGCATTTAGTTTTTAGGGTATATATAACAGAATATTTTTCTAGATTAATGGAGTCCAATGAGCCCCTACAGTACACATCGGGCTGCCTCTAAAAGTGTGACAGGTGTCAACGACTATAACACTTCTCCAATTGTGGTTTGGAGAGAAGTGTGGTTTGAGGTTTTAGGAGAGAGAGGTTTAGTCAAAAGAAAAGAGGGTGAAGGGGCCAAAACTAAAGAAAAAACGCAAAAAATTATAAAATGAAATCATGGTTGCAACCTATAATAAACCCTTAAAAGAATTTTACATATAGGGTCCAAACCCCGGTCACGAATAAGGGAAGCATTAGCATCGAGGAATGGCCCCAAGCAACCTTCTTTTATCAAGTTTCATAACTAAATATATAGATTCAAGCGGTAGTAGTTCCAAGTTGTAGTTGATACACATAGACCGGACACCAGAGGTTGGTTGAAACATTCGACAAAGCATTTAGTTTTTTAGGTATATATAACAGAATATTTTTCTAGATTAACGGAGTCGAACCCCTACCATACACATAGGGCTGCCTCTGAAAGTGTGAAAGGTGTCAACGACTATAACACTTCTCCAATTGTGGTTTGGAGAGAAGTGTGGTTTGAGGTTTTAGGAGAGAGAGGTTTAGTCAAAAGAAAAGAGGGTGAAGGGGCCAAAACTAAAGAAAAAACGCAAAAAATTATAAAATGAAATCATGGTTGCAACCTATAATAAACCCTTAAAAGAATTTTACATATAGGGTCCAAACCCCGGTCACGAATAAGGGAAGCATTAGCATCGAGGAATGGCCCCAAGCAAACCTTTTATCAAGTTTCTAACTAAATATATAGATTCAAGCGGTAGTAGTTCCAAGTTGTAGTTGATACACATAGACCGGACACCAGAGGTTGGTTGACACATTCGACAAAGCATTTAGTTTTTACGGTATATATAACAGAATATTTTTCTAGATTAATGGAGTCCAATGAGCCCCTACAATACACATAGGGCTGCCTCTAAAAGTGTGAAAGGTGTCAACGACTATAACACTTCTCCAATTGTGGTTTGGAGAGAAGTGTGGTTTGAGGTTTTAGGAGAGAGAGGTTTAGTCAAAAGAAAAGAGGGTGAAGGGGCCAAAACTAAAGAAAAAATGCAAAAAATTATAAAATGAAATCATGGTTGCAACCTATAATAAACCCTTAAAAGAATTTTACATATAGGGTCCAAACCCCGGTCACGAATAAGGGAAGCATTAGCATCGAGGAATGGCCCCAAGCAACCTTCTTTTATCAAGTTTCATAACTAAATATATAGATTCAAGCGGTAGTAGTTCCAAGTTGTAGTTGATACACATAGACCGGACACCGAGAGGTTGGTTGAAACATTCGACAAAGCATTTAGTTTTTAGGGTATATATAACAGAATATTTTTCTAGATTAATGGAGTCCAATGAACCCCTACCAATACACATAGAGCTGCCTCTGAAAGTGTGAAAGGTGTCAACGACTATAACACTTCTCCAATTGTGGTTTGGAGAGAAGTGTGGTTTGAGGTTTTAGGAGAGAGAGGTTTAGTCAAAAGAAAAGAGGGTGAAGGGGCCAAAACTAAAGAAAAAACGCAAAAAATTATAAAATGAAATCGTGGTTGCAACCTATAATAAACCCTTAAAAGAATTTTACATATAGGGTCCAAACCCCGGTCACGAATAAGGGAAGCATTAGCATCGAGGAATGGCCCCAAGCAACCTTCTTTTATCAAGTTTCCTAACTAAATATATAGATTCAAGCGGTAGTAGTTCCAAGTTGTAGTTGATACACATAGACCGGACACCAGAGGTTGGTTGAAACATTCGACAAAGCATTTAGTTTTTAACGTATATATAACAGAATATTTATCTAGATTAACAGAGTCCAATGATCCCCTACAATACACATCGGGCTGCCTCTAAAAGTGTGAAAGGTATCAACGACTATAACACTTCTACAATTGTGGTTTTGAGAGAAGTGTGGTTTGAGGTTTTAGGAGAGAGAGGTTTAGTCAAAAAAAGAAAAGAGGGTGAAGGGGCCAAAACTAAAGAAAAAAAATGCAAAAAATTATAAAATGAAATCGTGGTTGCAACCTATAATAGACCCTTAAAAGAATTTTACATATAGGGTCCAAACCCCGGTCACGAATAAGGGAAGCATTAGCATCGAGGAATGGCCCCAAGCAACCTTCTTTTATCAAGTTTCATAACTAAATATATAGATTCAAGCGGTAGTAGTTCCAAGTTGTAGTTGATACACATAGACCGGACACCGAGAGGTTGGTTGAAACATTCGACAAAGCATTTAGTTTTTAGGTATATATAACAGAATATTTTCTAGATTAACGGAGTCGAACCCCTACAATACACATAGGGCTGCCTCGAAAGTGTGAAAGGTGTCAACGACTATAACACTTCTCCAATTGTGGTTTGGAGAGAAGTGTGGTTTGAGGTTTTAGGAGAGAGAGGTTTAGTCAAAAGAAAAGAGGGTGAAGGGGCCAAAACTAAAGAAAAAACGCAAAAAATTATAAAATGAAATCATGGTTGCAACCTATAATAAACCATTAAAAGAATTTTACATATAGGATCCAAACCCCGGTCACGAATAAGGGAAGCATTAGCATCGAGGAATGGCCCCAAGCAACCTTCTTTTATCAAGTTTCTAACTAAATATATAGATTCAAGCGGTAGTAGTTCCAAGTTGTAGTTGATACACATAGACCGGACACCAGAGGTTGGTTGACACATTCGACAAAGCATTTAGTTTTTAGGGTATATATCACAGAATATTTTTCTAGATTAATGGAGTCTAATGAGCCCCTACAATACACATAGGGCTGCCTCTAAAAGTGTGAAAGGTGTCAACGACTATAACACTTCTCCAATTGTGGTTTGGAGAGAAGTGTGGTTTGAGGTTTTAGGAGAGAGAGGTTAAGTGAAAAGAAAAGAGGGTGAAGGGGCCAAAACTAAAGAAAAAACGCAAAAAATTATAAAATGAAATCATGGTTGCAACCTATAATAAACCATTAAAAGAATTTTACATATAGGGTCCAAACCCGGTCACGAATAAGGGAAGCATTAGCATCGAGGAATGGCCCCAAGCAACCTTCTTTTATCAAGTTTCCTAACTAAATATATAGATTCAAGCGGTAGTAGTTCCAAGTTGTAGTTGATACACATAGACCGGACACCAGAGGTTGGTTGACACATTCGACAAAGCATTTAGTTTTTAGGGTATATATAACAGAATATTTTTCTAGATTAACGGAGTTGAACCCCTACCATACACATAGGGCTGCCTCTAAAAGTGTGAAAGGTGTCAACGACTATAACACTTCTCCAATTGTGGTTTGGAGAGAAGTGTGGTTTGAGGTTTTAGGAGAGAGAGGTTTAGTCAAAAGAAAAGAGGGTGAAGGGGCCAAAACTAAAGAAAAAACGCAAAAAATTATAAAATGAAATCATGGTTGCAACCTATAATAAACCCTTAAAAGAATTTTACATATAGGGTCCAAACCCCGGTCACGAATAAGGGAAGCATTAGCATCGAGGAATGGCCCCAAGCAACCTTCTTTTATCAAGTTTCCTAACTAAATATATAGATTCAAGCGGTAGTAGTTCCAAGTTGTAGTTGATACACATAGACCGGACACCAGAGGTTGGTTGACACATTCGACAAAGCATTTAGTTTTTAGGGTATATATAACAGAATATTTTTCTAGATTAATGGAGTCAATGAGCCCCTACAATACACATAGGGCTGCCTCTAAAAGTGTGAAAGGTGTCAACGACTATAACACTTCTCCAATTGTGGTTTGGAGAGAAGTGTGGTTTGAGGTTTTAGGAGAGAGAGGTTTAGTCAAAAGATAAGAGGGTGAAGGGGCCAAAACTAAAGAAAAAATGCAAAAAATTATAAAATGAAATCATGGTTGCAACCTATAATAAACCCTTAAAAGAATTTTACATATAGGATCCAAACCTCGGTCACGAATAAGGGAAGCATTAGCATCGAGGAATGGCCCCAAGCAACCTTCTTTTATCAAGTTTCCTAACTAAATATATAGATTCAAGCGGTAGTAGTTCCAAGTTGTAGTTGATACACATAGACCGGACACCAGAGGTTGGTTGACACATTCGACAAAGCATTTTGGTTTTAGGGTATATATAACAGAATATTTTTCTAGATTAATGGAGTCAATGAGCCCCTACAATACACATAGGGCTGCCTCTAAAAATGTGAAAGGTGTCAACGACTATAACACTTCTCCAATTGTGGTTTGGAGAGAAGTGTGGTTTGAGGTTTTAGGAGAGAGACGTTTAGTCAAAAGAAAAGAGGGTGAAGGGGCCAAAACTAAAGAAAAAAATGCAAAAAATTATAAAATGAAATCATGGATGCAACCTATAAAAAACCCTTAAAAGAATTTTACATATAGGATCCAAACCCCGGTCACGAATAAGGGAAGCATTAGCATCGAGGAATGGCCCCAAGCAACCTTCTTTTATCAAGTTTCCTAACTAAATATATAGATTCAAGCGGTAGTAGTTCCTAGTTGACATTCGACAAAGCATTTAGTTTTTAAGGTATATATAACAGAATATTTTTCTAGATTAATGGAGTCCAATGAGCCCCTACAATACACATAGGGCTGCCTCTAAAAGTGTGAAAGGTGTCAACGACTATAACACTTCTCCAATTGTGGTTTGGAGAGAAGTGTGGTTTGAGGTTTTAGGAGAGAGAGGTTTAGTCAAAAGAAAAGAGGGTGAAGGGGCCAAAACTAAAGAAAAAATGCAAAAAATTATAAAATGAAATCATGGTTGCAACCTATAATAAACCCTTAAAAGAATTTTACATATAGGATCCAAACCCCGGTCACGAATAAGGGAAGCATTAGCATCGAGGAATGGCCCCAAGCAACCTTCTTTTATCAAGTTTCATAACTAAATATATAGATTCAAGCGGTAGTAGTTCCTAGTTGTAGTTGATACACATAGACCGGACACCAGAGGTTGGTTGACACATTCGACAAAGCATTTAGTTTTTAGGTATATATAACAGAATATTTTTCTAGATTAATGGAGTCCAATGAACCCCTACAATACACATAGGGCTGCCTCTAAAAGTGTGAAAGGTGTCAACGACTATAACACTTCTCCAATTGTGGTTTGGAGAGAAGTGTGGTTTGAGGTTTTAGGAGAGAGAGGTTTAGTCAAAA